>JAQFYG010004459.1:0-11005 GCA_034694325.1 Entomobrya corticalis | reverse complement strand
ATAAGTTAAGTTTAAATAAATAATAGGTATAATTATAATAATAATAATTTTTTTATTATTATTATTGCTACTAATATTATTATTAATAATAATACTAATATTAATAATAATAATAATAATAATAATAATAACAATATTAATAGTGATATTAATAAAAATAGCTGTTCACAGTTCAATAAGTAATTGTTTTCAGCAAAATTTTAGAAACAGCATCTTGTCTGGGGTTTAGGAACAGTAAAGCATATATGTATAGCAATAGTAACTGCAACTGATATATATGTTAGAATAAAAGCATTTGTTTTTTCTTCAGACGGAGAGTGAAAACCTATTTAAATCTCGTTTCGTTACGTCAATGCTTATTTTCAAAAGAATCAAAATGCTTTATTAAACTTTAATAAAAGTGCAAATAAAAAAACACTTTATTAATTTTTATGCTAATTTCATAGATACCTTAGAGAAGTTCTTGTGAAAATATCATCACTGCATCTCCAACCGGAAGCAACTCCACTATTTACATTACAAATTGTATCACTTATTGGTGTCGATGTTTTATCTTCTTTTTTGTATTGACAGTCAACGGAACTTAACAATCGCAAGAAAGGTGCACGGATTTATCGCACTTTTTTATGTATCTAATTTGCATAAATTGATAAAGCAACTCTTATCTCGAAACGATCCCTTTTTCTTGAAGTGAATCGTTTTGGATTTTATATCTATGTAAATATTAATGTATGCATAAATTCGATTCGTTTCGAGATAAGGGTTGTCTTATCAGTTAATGCAAAGCGAATAGATCGGAAGGAGCGATAAATCCGTGCACCTTCCTTGCGATTGTTTAGTTCCGTTTACTGTAAAAGTCATATATACTGTTTTGAAGAATAGTTAGAGTGAAAGTTTTACCATAAGGCTCAAAAAATTTTAAAAACACAATTTTTGTTTAAAGACTAATTTGCTTCTCTTATAGTATTCTATTTTATTTCACTTAAGTAATTCAAAATAAACACTGAAATCGAGTTCACAATCAAATGTGCGATTATTGTAAAGAATTTTTTAGAGCAATAAATAATTTGCTTTCACTCTTATAGAATATTTTCTTCAAATCACAAAAACTTTGACTATTGTTCGAGAAATTAAAAACTTCATTAAAGAGAATTTTAAAATACTTTATATTACGCCCAACTGCTCCGTTTTTAGATTTTATCTTTAATCACAAATTACGTTAAATTACTTACATTTAAAAAATCTTGTTTCCAACGTCACAAATGACACCACTGCTGGATGAAAAATTTGTTTTCTCAATTGTTTTAAATATTTTAGCTTGTTCTGGCCGTTCTGTAGTACATTTCGCAAAAACATACATATTTTTTGACATTCGATGTGTAATTGATGCAACGGGTAAACATTTGCATTATTACTTCTTTGTAAGGTAACAATAGTTTACTGCATACTGCCGCAGCTTTTTATTTTGTTGTTTTATTATAAATACACATTTGAGAAAATTTTACAATCTTATAAATTACCAAATAATTTTCATCATCTATGATTTTATCTCATTTGTTGTCTTGTTTCTTTGAGTAATACTAAAATTCTGAGCTTTCTACTTTGAGTGGGGAATCGCAACTGGTAATAAAATTATTGCGACCACTAAACACAATTTTTATCATTGTTATTTAAATATTAAACCTATTATTAAAGACCAGCCAATATTCTGCTGAACATAATGCTACACAATACACACAAAATAATTTTACACATTTTAATTTTGAAAGCAAATTTGTTTTAGTTTTGTGTCAAACTTATGAAAAACTTAGGAAACTAAGAATTTAGCTTTAACTGTCTCGTTTTTATTAATACTGACATAAATTTAGAGACCGGTTTATTTTCATAAGTATAACTCTGATTCAATAAAGTTGATACACAATGACATGTTAAATAAAGTTCAATTCTCAATACTCAATATGTATAATTCTGTAACTCGTATACTCACTGCAGTTTTCCCCGTGTCTTCTTTTGAAGTTAAAATTTCTCTAAATCCTTAAATAAATACATGATTTGTCTGCAGTAAGAAACAAAGAACGTCCGGAACACGTGGATCAAAATCATCATCCCAACTTATCATGTATCTGCAAAAATAAAAAGTTTTAAACATTTTTTACAAAATTTACTTTACGTCTATATAGCACAGTACATCATATTTTAAATTACTGTTTAAACAATGTGGCACGCAAATTTACTACAAAAAAGCCGTAAAAAATTTGAAAGGTTCAATCAAATGAGACCATGCATACATACTTTCCAATATGATAAAATTGAAAGCATCTGGCGCTCAAAACGCATCAAAATGTTTGAATTCTTCCATGAATATACAATTCCAATAATAAAATGTCACAGGAAAATTGAAATTTAGATCTGACACATTTTTGGGAAAATCAATTTTCATATTTTTAAAAGAAATTTGTTTCTTCCCTCAAGAGATAGAATAAGTAGAAATACAAAAATGCAATCTTGTCAATATTATATATCCAGTGAGCTTTTTGAAACAGGTCCCAAATTCGAATATTATTTAAGGTTTACCGAGATATAAATAAAAAGAATGTGGTAAATCTATGTAAAAATGAAATCTTCTCCTCTCATTTTAAAAGATACTTCAAAACAAATTTATCATGAAATATTTTCCCTGTTGGCACTAAACCAAATTTATTGGCATCAGATTTTAATGTAATTTTGCCTGACACGCTGGTATTTCAAAATAAACTTCTATATTGGCTTAGATTTAACCAATTCAGTTTTGCAATAAGAAATAGGCTTTTCCCGGTAATTTATAAATTTGCCCGTTAGCATGCTTTGATAAAACCAGTGAGAGTATTTGGTATATTAAATTAAACGTACTTTGAGGCTAATTTAATTTTAATATCCATATTGCACATCCTTAGCCATGAAAATGCCTGCAGGAATGCGCTTCAAAAATTCTAGATGACATCATTGTAAAAGAATGTCAAAATATTTTTTCTTAAAAAACCAGTTCAATATGGATTCAAAATATTATGTCTTTAAATGACAATTTCAACTTTGTGAAAATCAGTTCACAGAATAAAAGCGAGAAGAGCTTTTCAGCATAGACGCATAAGCCCTATATCATACTTTTCTTATTTTGGATTAAATTGTGTAAATATTATTCGCAGTGTCAATTTAATTTATTCATTTGGAAGCACATTTATGATTGGCGTGACCTAAAAAACTGTTTCATAGGATTTAATGAAAACTACATAATGGATTTGATTGAGTTGTATTTATATACAAAAATACTTGGCCATCACAGCATATTATATTAACCAATAGAAAACAAAAGCAATCACGATGACAATTGCCATCAACTGTGTTCCGAATTTTGCTTAAATATACGTATTTGTGTCCCCGTTTTCACAAAATTTGAGTTGCATTTGTGAACGCGAGTTGTTACAAGCATCTATAGCAGTAAAATAAAATTTGTCAAATTTTGAACCAAAACTACAGTTGCTGGAATTAAAATCATTTTAATTCTAGATAATATTATAAGAGAATAGCTAGTTTTCTCAAATTAAATTAAAGATTCCTTGTACAAATTTTTAACGGTTGCCAGGCTATAATATCACTTAGTTTATGCTGTTCTATTTTATTGTGTATAGTTTTTATTTGTAAAGCTATTATTGTTAAAACGAAATTAAATCAATCAATTTGAAAATTTTTTCATATAAACGCACGCCCAAATTGTTGAGAGACTTTGCGGCTTCCCGGATACAGGGCCACAGCAGTCTATTCATCTATCGTATCTTTACAAAATGTTTATGTACTCACATGATTGACTTGAATTGAATAAATTGAAAAGTTGCCCAAACAATAAGCATATAAAATCCTAATACCTTTTTCGCTCATAATTCCACACATATTGTTCCTGGAATCCCAAAAAATTAAATCTGTTTCTTTTTCTTAAAACGTCATTTACGCTGACCAATAAGCGTAGCATAATATATCAAAAAATGGCTTCAGTGATTTCATTGCTTGCATGCAATATATATATATATAGATCACTACCATAGTTACATCTATCCATTTAAAACTGCACACATAGTAGTTTAGTAATTTCGTTTTCATGCATAGTAATCATTGATCAGTCAAGCAACCAACGTTTATATCTTTAATTACACCACCGTTCCTCATAAAAACGAGCCAAAACGGTAAGTATATATCATGTACCTAATTACGGACAATGGTTGCTTTCCAGTAGAAAAAAGTTATTATATTCATTTCTTGCTTCTTTATATAAAAACCGTAAAGCTAGAAGGCTACTCGATGCATCTGTAGAGTATGAACACACTTTTAAGTTAATGAGATCACGTAGCTTTTTCCTGGCGAGATCGGAGATCTGGCTAAAATGTGATGATAAAGACTTTACTAATCTCATTCATCGTACGGTGAGCTGAAATCGTTTTTATTTATTGTTAACTTGGGTGAAAGACTGCTGTATCTTGAATCCAAAGTATCAAATCTTCCGTCCAAAGCATAAAAAGTAGACTCACCCTATGTAACTACTACATAGTATCAAAACTACCAATTTAAAACTTTCGTTTACTCAATGAATCTGCCGTTGTCTTTCAAAAGAAACAAATAATTGGGTAGGCATGCTAACTTTGCGTTGAGTTTATTTACAATCTTAACAACCTCACTACTACTATGCTGTTTCGTAAAGCCTATGTTAACGGAACCAGTTATTACTGGGTTGAGCTTTGCTTCCCGCTCATACAAGTAGATTTACTTTAGTGAATCTGCTATCGTCTGAAGATATCACTGGAGTTGGTTCCTCCTTTGATGTGACCGTGTGTGACCATGCCCATAGTGATGTTTGTAACTATTATTGCTAACAGCATGCTTTTTCTTGATTGTAGCATTAGGTGGAATGTCAGGAGTATTTTGAAGTCAAAACCGGTGATGCAAAGAATTTGACATTTTTGACAGATTTTAAGAAGGACGTGAACTTGCGTAACGACATGACATGAAATGGAAAATAGGATTGTATAAATCTTGTAGTCCAATTAGGATCATGTTTGGCTGAATAAACTTTGTCGATAAAGAAGTTGCTTTAAAGTGTGTGGATTTTGCTAACAGCTTCGCAGCTCAAATTCTTTTACAAAATGGAGACGTAAAAAGTTGAACATCGGCAATTAAATTTAAAGTATGTTTAAATGTAGCTTTTGCGAAATAAAGAATATGTAAAAGCTTTTTACTCTTAAAGACTACGTGTGTGTCCATTGTGATTACACTGAGCAGAAAGAACAAAGAGATTACACAAGATCAAAAATGTGTCTACAATAATAAACTCGTTCATGAAAAAAGTTACTTGAAGCCTTTTTATACGGTGAAAGCTTTTAATCGATATATATCTCAAGAATTTTTTTTATTAAAACAGAGGACAATCACGAAAACTTTCTAGACCATCTAAACCAACAAAAAACCGTATCGTTTGACCCTAACTGTGTGAACTAGTACCAAAACAAGCAAATTGGGCATTGGTAAAGCTTTCCAGGAAGAATTTCATAAAAAAGCCCTGTCAGCTTTCATCGTGCTTAAAACAAAGAAAGACATTACAAGCGCTTGTAAGAGCCGCAAGAACAGTATAAGCTATGAACATCTCTTAGTTTTTAAACTATCCTTCAAAGCAATGTACTATTGAGCTCACCCCAGAAAAAAGAAAAAGATTGCAAGATAAAACTAAATGCTGTCTGAGAATACTGCAAATTATTTTTATAGTAGTGTGCATTTTTAAGATAACAGTAGAACAAACATGGTATATACCAGGAGCTTCTACACAAAGTTCCCTGACCTATGGTTTCATGTGTTAAATTGGTTTCTATCGGCAGATGGGATTCATAAGACAATTTTTAAAAAACAGATGCAATTAAATGATGCTATAGAAAGCACACGTTTTTAGCATATTTTTATGATGACATAGTCTAGCTCCAAATTTATGCCAGTATGGGGTAATAATTATTTTCAAAAAACCCGGATAAAGCAAGTTGTCCAGCTTATTTTATTCTTTGGGTCAGATCTGGAGTAAAGCACAATATTTAACGTGAAAAGATATCACCACGCATGTAGTAACATACAATAAAAAGCCCTAATATATTTAATAACATTTGCTAGCGCAGTTTGGTGTTAAGCTGCAGTCTAGTTTTGCTGTCTAATATTACTTCATGAATTTAACTGTCGTCAATTATGCAGGTCGAATAATTACATAAGTGTTAACCTTTTAAAACTACACCCTGTTATTTTATACGTTTTCCCATAATTACTTATAATCCTATAATATGCTTCATGCCAAAAGTACTATTTATTTTCTGGATCATCACAATCGGCAGCTCTGTAGCACTTGTTGTAGTTCGACTTGCTGTGTTTTCACGGGTTTGTGGCTATAATTCTATCCTAATACGTTCGGTGGACACTATTTACCCGGACAATCGTTCGGCCATACATTTTCTCAGCCGAACATTGATGCGATTGGACTGAGTTTATACGCCAAAAGTTACTACAGAACTATTATGGAACATGCAAGAAGATGAATAACAAAATGTCTAAGCAGCAAAAAAACAAAGTACAAATGATAAATGATAGGAGTGTGATTGTGGTATTTGGTTAATAATATTTTGGGAAAAAAATTAGTTCTCAAGACTGTTAAGAATAAGAATAATATGAACAATGCCAACGCAACAGTGCCATTTTATTAGTCTGACTGATTGAGAGATAATATGTTTTAATAAAATTGGGGTACTCAAACATTTCAAGAAATAATGGTGTGGAAAACTCATATGTCGACTTAAAAATAAAATTCAATTTATTCAAATTGACGTACACATTTTTGATGTGCTGCTTTTAGACATTATTGGACCTCTTGTATCTTCATTTGCAAACAAATTGTAAGCAAATTACTGCAAAGTTGGCAGTTTCTTTATCGATTCAGCATTGTTGAATGTTCCAATACATAATAATTTGCTGTCTGAATAAACAAAACCTGACTAATGTATTGAATCGTCCATTTTGAGGAAAGTATCTAAAAGTATGATAAATACCCTGAATTGTCATGTCTGATGCTTTTGTAAAATTTAAAGATACCTTTTGTTGCTTACATATTTATTTTTGAATAAAGTACAAAGTATAACTCGTCCAAATTGTGTAACAACCATGTTATATTTTTCATACGATAAATACAGATAGGTTTGATGAAATTGTTTGGTTTCGGAGACTAGTCATTGTACCTTTAATGCTATACGACGAAACAGAGAACAAAAAATGAGCAATAAACCGCTAAAAAGTAACTGATTGTTCATGGATAAGTTACATTTGAAATCCGTTATGCCAGTTCAGTGCGATAATAATGGCAATAAACTGATTCACACATGATTTTTGTTAAAAGTATTCATGGAGAAAATGTTGGATACGAAAAGTTTATGAATTTAAAAAATATGTTATTGCTGATTTTGTTTTCGTATTAGGACGTATAAGTAAATGTTTTATTCAATAAATTCGGCAGCATTGAGCTTTTATTCCGTGGATAACCTTATCTATAAAGTATTTTGTCATTTATATTTTGTGCTATACAGCATTGTACAATTTGATGGTTCATCTACAAAGTATATAAGTAGCAGTACGCATAAACCATTGTCCTAACACTGTTATCGGAAACTCTTTTTTCGTATTTCAATGACTTAATTTTTTTATTTATTGACTAAATTTACAAAATCTAAATGAATTGCACTGCATTTTTGACCAATTTAAACTTAAATACATAACCACAGTTCATAAAAATTGAGGAGGTGTAAAACGTGTTCAACAAATAAGGATGCAACAATAAATAAAGCCTTAAATTGGAAATATCTACAATTTTTACACATATCAAAGTACTTGAGCTGATTCTAAGTGTGATTGGAATAAAAGATTTATCTCTGGCCATTTCAAAAATGCATCAACATTAAAGAGGAAATTGTCTCTGTGTTGTGCCAAAAATCCTAATCTCTGGTCGTTATATAAGAGCATGAAATATACGGCTGAGAAGTACGTGGGTTTGTTTATTAGGTTCTATTTCGCAATTAATTTAGGAATGATTGACTGTAAATAGTTGGGGAAGGAAGAATGCGTGTCTCCAAATGCAACGAAATTTCTTACATCAACATTTCATGACGAGCATTCTGCCGGTGTAATGTGAATATACGCAATACATTGTTGGCATTTATTGCAAAAGTTTGCGAAATATCTTGTGCGATTGAAGACGACAATTTTCTAATTCAAAGTGTATTTGTGCATTAAATCAAGCCAAAGTAGTTATCTTTGAAGAAGCAAACGGACAATATCTTTACTGGTATATACATAACAGAAACATCTAAGGTGGTATTAAAGTTGTGAGAACTTTTATGGACGAAACGTGATCCATATATACAAATTTTGTTATGTAAAACGTCTATCGTGCAGTTCTTAAAATTAACGAGAACAAAAAATACGTCGCCTTTTATTGCTGCATTTGCATGCACTAGAGTGCTCGTCCGGTAAAGTACAAAGGTTTTGATTTTTGTGCCTGCATTCTGTGGCATTACTTAAACTTAAATGATATAAGTCTTCCAGAAAAATTTAGTTCGCTTGAAACCGTGCTATGTATTGGATTAAAATTATGAAATTAACGTCTGATTGCTTAGTTTTGTATAAAAGGTAACGTGATGTGCTTTTTGTAGAAAAATTCTGAAGTTAATACAAGCCTGTATGTGAAGCGAATAGGCTTTGACACAAACAACCGTAACTACGAAATTGCTTATTTTAAATGAAATGTTACTAACAAAAACCGAGTAGCGTTGAGAGCTCTTTCGTGTTCCGTGGTTATTCATTAATATTCCTAAGTGATTAAATTTATATACAAAACATATGTACAAAATTCAATTTGCAACCAGCATTTATTAAACTATCTAAAGTAAAACAATACCACTTTCAGACACCATCATTGATGAACAGACAGAAATTCTATCGGAAACCAGGAATGGTTTTTCAATATTTCAACATTAATATTCTTGAGTTATTATTTGATGTACATGTGTAAAAACTTTAACTTGTAATTTTCATGTCATACATTTTCTATAAAACAAAAACGCTTACGGACGTCAAAACAAAAGTATTATATCTAAATGGATGGAAATGCAACCAGGAAGCAGGAAAAAGTTGTCAAAATGTTGCTGATCTTCCACTTCCTGCACCTGTTTACTAAGCACTGACTTAAAAATAGTTACTATCATTTATTACTCGGTTGTTTTGAAATTAAATATTAAACTCCGTAGCTTATGTATAAGGACCAGAACCGAAAGTCACAAAATTAAGAAATTAAAAAATACAAAGTATTTTAAAGGACAATTTTGTTACATAATGTATGATACACGACTGGTTGAAGCAAACTTATACTAATACGACATTTTAAGGAATGGTTTAGTCTAAGTAACTTTATTCGACTATATAGTAATTCGACAAGTAAAAAAATGTTGACTAAGAAAGATTTGTCTATAAAACTTCTACTAGGTGCTACATGGAGCTAGGTAAATTTCTGAGTTATTATACTTACCCATTCCAAGCACTTTGTTTGATTATAAATGTTGTTTTCCGCCTTGACATACACTAGCTATATTAGTTAGCTTGGATTAAGGTTTAATGCCTGATATATACAGAGATATATACTTTAGTTTATTAGTTGGCAATAAAGTAGTTTGCATCTAACGTCCATTTCTTCATAACCCGCAATCTCTTAAATACAGGAAAACTTAGTTATCACCTTAACATTTGTGGTAAGTAACTATTTGCAAAATAATTATTTCATATATATTCAAACCTAAGCTTGCATTGCACGTTTTTATTGCTTGTAAGTAGTTGCTGATTTGCACCACTGCTTGGTTTTGTAAGAGTAGATAGATATTTATACCAAATAATACCAAGATTTAAAGAAGGCATAATACAAGGAAGAAGGAAGCCTTTTAACACTTGAACATCAAAAACATAAAACAAAATATTTATTGAAGCAAGCAGGATATTGATGAAATGCAGGAAGCACTGAAACAAATTAAATTTTTTTAGTCTGACGCACCCAATGAATTCCTGTTTTATTTGCAAGTTAGTCTCTAGAACAGAAACGTAAATCTGTTGCTAATCGGATACTTTTGCATACACTTGATCATCTGTTCTAAAGTTTCCGAAGCCAAGTTGTAATATTTTCTAGACTGATTTGAAATGGCGGTGACAAATAGTCTTTTGATGTTGTCTGTGCATTTGTTTCAGCTAAGCTCCGCAACACTACATCCAACGTTTAATATTGATTTAAATTTATTTTTATCACCTTTCTACAAATGCGTCATTCACTTAGTTGATTACAAATTTCTTGACAGTCCAAAATTTCCGGAAGGCGTAATTTCTGAATCTATCTATGTTCCTGTTGTACAATCAAAACATCAATGGAAGCCTAGAAAACCAGTATCGTTTGGTAAATGGAATGGATTGCAAGAGGGTCAACTATACTGCAACGGTCAGTTTTTTGATCTTGATCACGTTTCATCCAAATTTTTATTTCGACCGGAAAATCCACAGCACAGATTAAATTGTTCAGTGCAAGTGCATATTATATTGTGTCCAACAATTTGGTCATTTAATGAAAGTCCATTACGGAAAAATACTAGTGTAAATGCAGCTCCAGATTCATTTAAAGATGTTGTTTATAGATATAAGTGTGAAGAACTTGAAGAAGGGCTTTTCAAGTTCGGCATTTTTCAAGCTCTGTTGACACAAACATTGGGAAAGGGTTCATACAAAACATGGACAAAGGTTGTAGAAAAACCCCTAAAAACTGGCCAACTAACCTTTGGTCATCCAAAATGGATTTCTAACGAAAATATCAAAATAGTCATTAAACTGCAGCCAAACTTTTCATATTATTTTGTTTTTGAAAATCCGACCA
>JAQFYG010004458.1:0-11007 GCA_034694325.1 Entomobrya corticalis | reverse complement strand
AGTCAATATTTTTCTTCTGTTTGTATCCTTTACAAACAAGTCTGGCTTTAAAACGTGCAATGCTTCCATCGGGATTTGTTTTTATTGTATATATCCACATACAATCTAATGCATCATCAACATCAAAGGATCGGGTACAATTACGTAAACCGAAACTAATCACGCAAGAAAAGGTAAGGTAAGACCCGGGACGTGAGCGTTTATAGCCCAACCTGTCCATTAGGATAAGAAGGTAAGGAAAAAAGAAGTGTGGTACAAAACAAAATCATAATTATATATATTTTATTTATACTAAACTGTTGCTTCTACCACGTCTCTCTTAAATACTTCTTCCGGTTTTGATGCTGCTGGTTGTCGTTGTCTCCCAAGAAAGTTCCTCTCGGACATTCTGGACTACCACACGTAACTTGCGCTGTGATAGCCGCAGTGTGACTCCATCGGTTGTCTTGAACCTTGCCACCCCATAATGCCCAATTTGCCCCAGAAATAAACCCAAATTGACCCCTTTTAGCTCATCAATCTACTTGGCGTTCTCTATCGAGGCCCAAACCCAGCTGCGGGCAATTAGCTTAACCGGTTCCTCATACTGGTTACTTTGCCGCAACTGACCCAAGTTTTCCTTCCGGAACCCCTCCCGCCACCCCTCCGTCATATCCAGGAATCTTAATTGGTTCGTCCGGAACCTCATCCTGTCACTCGACTCGTCCTTAGGATGGACCAGTAGGACCCACGGTCTACTGGATATATCTTCTTCTGGTCATCTTTGTGCTGCATAGGTTGGCGCAACCCACTTGTTTGTCGAACCATTTTGTCGACGACGGTTGGCCACATTACATCCTTCTTGAGTGCGGAGCTGGTCTCATACTGCCCCATTAACTTTCCCCTTGTATTCCACAGGACTGCCTGTTGTGGCCATGCCCTTACGACACAGGTACACAGATCTGGCTATTTTCTGGTAACCCCCATTTGTGGACTGACCTCAGCCCAACTTATAATCTCACATATCTGCTCCCTCTTTGATGACCCTTCTCAGTCCATTTTTCCCGACCCCATAACTACAGTTAGGCCTGACCTTGCCTGTAGCCTATCTGTAGAGCCTGTCTGCAGCATATCAGTTGCTTGCGTCTCGCTTAAGCCCTCTGTCACTGCTGCTACTCTTTCAGCTGGGAACTCTGGAACAAATGTCACCACCTCAAAAACTGGAACTGTTGCTGGTTCTCGGATGAGACATGTACCACTGCTGCTGCTGGTGTCTCTTATGAGACCTGTACCACTGCTGCTGCTGGTGTCTCTGATGAGAACTGTACCACTGCTGCTGCTGGCGTCTCTGATGACACCTGTACCACTGCTGCTGCTGGTGTCTCTGATGAGACCTGTACCACTACTGCTGCTGGTGTCTCTGATGAGACCCGTACCACTGCTGCTGCTGGTGTCTCTGATGAGATCTGTACCACTGCTCCTGCTGGCGTCTCAGAGGTCTTTGAATCGTGTGTATCCCCCTGGGACACTGGAACGGTTGCCTCCTCAGAGGTCTTTAAATCGTGTGTCTCCTCCTGGGACGCTGGAATTATTGCCTCCTCAGAGGGATTAAAATCATGTTTCTCCTCCAGGGACATTGGAACTGTCGCCTACCTGCTAGAGGACTTTGAATCATGTTTCTCCTGTAGAGACACTGGAACGCTTGGCTCCACTGAGGTCTTTGAACCTTGTGCCATACGTTCAGTCACTGGTACTGTTGCCACCTCCAGGAACTTCTCTTTCTTCTCGGGCAGTTTGTTGCAGGTGCCGCGTCTGCGATCTTCACGTATTGGTGCTACTTCTTTGAGAGTCTTTACCTCTTGCGTCTTCCGATGGAATGCTGTCTCCTGTTTGGGTGGCTTCACGTCTTCTGCCTCCTTGATAGAGGACTTAACGTCAGTGGTCTTAATGGCTTTGTCGTATTCAGCTTCTTCGGAGGTCCTTTGCTCGCCTGCCTCTTTAGAGGTCTTTCTCAAATTGCCCAGATCCGAAGTAATGCAGGATTTTTTGTTGTCTCCATGCCCCGTAGGCTTATAAGACGCCACTTCCCATTCTGTCTTCGGGTTTGCAATTTGGATTGTATTACAGGAACACTGACGCTCCAATGTGCTGCTTACCATATCCATCAGCTTTTCCTTCTGGTCTTGAATCCTCATATTTTCGAGACTAGCTGCGGTATAATTTGACGAGGGTCGGAAATAACTTCTGTTGTTAATGACTTCTTCGAAGTCCACCACAAAACTTTGATACTCTGCTAGGACAGTTAGAAGGTCGTCTTCTACGATTTTCCACACAGGCTGCATCTTCATCTTAACCACTTTAACTTTCAAACGTTTCACAGGCATGGTTTTTTCTGTTCTAAAGTATATTCTGTTCATTATCTTGTCCTATAACCAACCTTACTGGCACGTATCAAATTACCCCACAATTCACGGGAAAATTCTCAAATCTCTCCAAAGGTCACAAAATTTATTTTAACTGTTCTAAACTTAGTTGGGCACTATCCTGGCATGTTTGCCATATTATCTTCGCATAAAATCAGCAAAACACACCCCAATCTTGACACAATCATTAATTACTGAAACCCTTTTGGGATCCCCTATTTTGATTTTCCACACGGTGTTTTAATAACAGTTGACTTGTATTGACTGCTTTATCAAAAAATGCAATATAATATTTTGACACTTTATGACCTCTAGATACCTTTGGGTTGAGATATGATATCAGGTTTCTTGACAAAATTTTATTGGCATTAAATTTTCAATCGAAATATGCAATAAACGTGTTTGCCTATAAACCAATGTGTTAACTTTTCTGACTTGCTGTACCAAATGGAGTTGACCAGGTGCGCCACAAAAACCAAGCAATAAAGTTATTGAGCTAAAGTCAGCACGTTACCTAGTATGACTTACCTTTTTCGCCATTATACGGTTGTTTGCTGCTCGCACTGACTTGCTCGCTGTTAAGAATGACTTTTTTAACGGTTACAATATGCAATATTTATAAACATGTTAGTTTGATTTAAAAGTTTACTCAGAAATTGTACTCTCCTAAATGTAATTAGGTTAAAAGTATAATTCTCTCTCTATCTGAAAATGTTGACAGCTTGACTGCTTCATACATTGACTTGACTATCAATACTGATGGTGCCATTAAACCATGCCTGTGGTATTATCCATATTATGCTTTATACGTATTTTTGTCTCGTCAAAAATGCTTTTGCATGACTGCAAGAATTTTGTTTCTTAAGAAAACCGCGTGAAAAGAGACAGCATTTAAGTTATTCCAATTACCGTTATTTCGTAAGATTGGCGTTTTATTGAGTCACAAAATGACCTAAAGCTAGCCTAATTGTAAACTGCATATATTGTTACGGCCCAGTCAGTGGGTCAAGACTTAATTTCTGGTCGTGCGATCGAAGAATCAAGATTCCAGTTTTGTTTTGTTTCACTGGATAGTACTTACTCGAAAATATTAAATGTGATGTGATAAGTTGTGATTTGTTGGTGCCGTATTTGCATGAAATAAATGCGAGTGAGGTAGAAGATAGTTAATATTTAAAACATTAATTTTTATTTAACTTTTCCGCCCACAAATTCCACAAAGATTGTCCCCGTGGACGCGATAAAAAAATAGAGGCGTGAACTCTAGGCAATTGACTGTGAGTAAGTGAGTTCCTCAGCTCCAGCAGCAGAGGATAAAGTAAAGAACATTTGTGGGCTGTGCCCACCCACAATGCAGAGCAAAAATGTACCGCCTGTCTCACACCCAGTCGACTTCAGCTCATGCTGAATCACAATTTTGAGGGGTTTGAGAGTAACCACAAAAATATCCAACTCGTGGTTTCATAAAAGTTAGAATAATTGTAACCAATTAGCTCCACACGCGGAGCGCAAATAGCATATGAACTGACAATTAAGGTTCAAGGTTGAAAGTGAACATGAAACAGGGAAAAGTAGAAGTACCCTTTTTGAGATTTTATAATGAATCGGTACATACTCCCAAATACGATATCAGATAAACTAGCCTTGTTTTAAGGCGCCGGACCACGTTCAATTTCTTCTTGTCCTCTGCTTTCAGGCTAGCTTGGATAAGCTTGAAAAGGACCCTTATTGCTGACTTTATTTCTTCTATGACCAGTTCTTCCACCATTACAGCTTCCTTTCGGATCTTCCCAGTAAATCGAAGTACGTTAGTCAACACACGTAACATTTTTGGATAGCTGGAGAATTTCATGAATCTTGTCTCCAGTGTGTTATCTTGTGTGTTAAGTTTGGCAGCTGATACTATTGTCTTCTTTTTCTCTTAGCTGACTTCAGCTTCATCTGCTTCTACATTCTTACTGATGTGCCACTCTATTTCTATTTGATAGAGCCAGGCAGGTCTGTTCCACTACTGATTTTTTCATCAGCTTTTTGGCAGAACAACTTCTGGATGGAAGGTCGGCAGGACTGAAGGCCCCAGGTGCCTGATTCCATTGTTCTCGCATAGTAATTTCCTTATTTGGACAACATGATTGTTTACGAATGTTGCAGAATTTTGTTTTTAAACCAGATTATTGCGGTGCTGTAATTTTTCCAATAGTATGCAGGCACCGACATCTGCATATCATCCTGGATTGACTTCACAAATTGTGCTCCAATGAGGCACGAAAGTAATTCCAGTCGTGGAATTGTTACTCCTTTCTTTAAGTTGACTCAAGTCTTTGACTGGACCAGTGACACGGAAACTTTTTCGCCATTATCCACTCGGAGGAAAATTGCGGTGGCAAAACAGTCTTTGGCGGAATCGCAAAATCAATGCATAGACATCCCGGCTCCTTCTAGTTTGACATGGATTTGGCGAGGGATAATAATATCATATAAGTATTTGAAATGATATTTCCACAATTCCAAAATATTCGTGTGCTGTTGGTTTAAGAGTTGATCTCATCCAATGTTTTCTCGCATACACACCGTTTATAATAGAACTTTTCCATTTACAGTGAATGGAGACGACAGGCCGAGGGGATTAAAACCCCTTTTCAGCAACTTGTATAAGTTGCGTTTTGTTGCTAGAGTTGATAAGTTGCTGAGGAGGTTATTGCAGTCGAACTGGAACGTGTCATCCTTCTTGTTCCACAACAAACCCAGAACAGTTACACACGTATCCTCCTAGGAAGGCCCCATCTCCCACCCACGGAGCTCGACCTTTTCATCGTTGAGTATGGTGACTGCTTTTCCCTGGAATGTCTCAGCATGTGCTCCATCCGCCACACTTAAGACGGTGTTGTCGACGTCGAAGCAGGACTGGAGTAGCTCACAGGTTCTCGGAAATTCTGGATAATTTTTGATGTGGTGCTGTAGTGTAGCACCCAAAAGAAACAGGCTTGAGGTTACTCCAAATACAACACGGGTTTGTTGAAATTCCACTACTTCAGTCTTCCGGATTCTTCTCCACTACAGTAATTTGTTGAAAAGCCTTCTTGATGTCGGCTACAACTCCAACTTTATCCATTTTTAGGCGTCTGAGAATGGTTGGGATGAGCTTTAACAAATTAGGCCCTATCTCCAAGCAGTCGTTCAGGAAGAGGGCATTTAGAACTTTGGAGGAGGCGTCGAAGACCGGGCGGCTTGGTGTGATGCAACCAGGTTTGTAGACTGGTCGATGAGGCACATAATGGCACAAAACCTTAATTTCTTTTGCTGTTGCAATTTTTATTAATCCATCTTGATACCAGGAATTGAATACTTGGTTGTAGGTAGCAAAATGACCCTCATCCTTCAATTTTCTGGTAGCGGAGTGAAGGCGCTTTAAGACGACGGCGTGTTTATTGTGGAGTGGCAAGTTACCTTCTACAAAGGGCAGGCGTACTGTGTAATGGCCGTTTTCTTCTTAGGAAACTCTCTGTTGAAAGTGTAGAAGGGCTGCATTTTCTCTAGAACTTTAGAAGAAGAAGAAGTTTAGAAGTTTTTCTCTGGGTTTTGTTACGGCAGAGACCTGTGTCGAAATGATCTTCTTGACCATAGGTTTGTCAAGTTGCTTTCATTCAAAGAGGATTTTCAACTCATTATGGCTAATTTACCTCCTTTGTTTTCTTTCGTTTGTTGGCGCCCTGAAAGAACCCATCCTAATTTTGTGTAAATCGCAACGCTGGATTATAGTGGAATGTGCTTTGGTCTCACCTTCAGCTCGTCACTTTTATCTGCTCCAATCAGAATCTGGAGTTCTGAAGATACTTCTTCAACGTCAGTGAGTAGGATGCCGTTATCTCGATATTCTTTTAAATATTCTCCGGTTAACAACTGTTTAATTTTGCCTGAAATTTTAGGGATTCCTGACATGTCACATGAAAACTCCTGTTGCTCATGTAGCCCCGACATCTTTATTTTAAGATGTTGTGATGCTGAGGACGTGCTTGTGCCCTCCAAACGTCTGATGCACCACCGTTCTAATACCAACCTTCGGTAAAGCCAGTTGCTCTGTAAATTCCTCCTTCACGTATGTAGACTGCGACGAGGAGTCAAATGCTGCTCGAGCTTTGACAGCTCCGCTAGAACCGTGAATCGGGACCTTGAGAGTCTGTAAAAAACTTCTGGTTTGGAAACAACATTTGCCATAAAAAACTGCTGGTTATCTGTAATTTTTGGCTCAGGTTGCTGGGATGGTTCTGGAGCTGGTGAATGCTTTTTTGATGAAGGTTCCTCCGAGCAGGGAGAGTCGGCAGACCAAGAGCTGTGCACTTTTTGACACAGTACACAAACCATGTCAGATTTACACTATTTCATTCCGTGACCGGTCAATAGGCAACGGATACAAGCATTATATTTTTTACCGATGTTACTTCTCTTTTCAAGATCCCATTTGGTTGATGTGCGGCAATCGGCGCTTTGATGACCTTGCATCTCAGTAAGTAGACAAATGGGAGTTTTTCCTTGTTGAGAAGATGAAAGAGTAGTGTGTAGGAAGCCAGCAGTAGACTTTACGGTTTTATGTTTATTGTTTGATTTGCTGCTGCTGGGATTACTTCCTTTGCTACTGGATTAGGAGGCCGTGTCCTCCACCAACTGAGTTTGGGCTAGATTCGTATTTAGCCGGTGACTGACTTCATTTTAGAGGAACTCCAGTAGGTCCTCCAGTTCCTCCTTGTGGCCCGGTACCGGCAGGTAATTGTCGAGGACGGAGGGTGGTATGCAGCTTTCGACGACTGCTCACAGCAACTTCCCGAACTTGTTGTGAGTTACCTCAAGTTGTGCTAGGTTGCGGATTTGTCGGTCAAGTTGGGTGACGAGGTCGATAAAATCGATGCTGCTGTTGTTGGTGGATTTTTCCACTACCAATTTTAATAAATCTCTCATGAAAAATTTGAAGAGAGTCTTCTTGCGGCCATACCTTTCATGTAGTTGGTCCACAACAGATTGGTTGGCAGCCCCGGTGGCCTGAAAATATGTTACAACCTTGTGGGCTGCCGAATCCACCACTGGATTGGAGGAGGTAGTAAAGTTTCTCTGATTCGGTGAGTCTTTGGTCCTTGTGGATCTCCTCGAAGGCTCCCCAGAATGCCATCCACTTTGTCACATTTCTCTCAAGCTTAGGCGGTTCGCGTTTGGGGAGCTTGGAGCCCCAATTGGATGCTGTTATGGAGGTGGCGGCTCCGGGGGAGCCAGATGATGCTGTGGCACCAGTTTCCATTTTTTGTTCGCAGTACCTCTCTGTAAAGGCCATATTTCTGATCAACTGTCTCTTCCTCTGAAGTTGGAGGTTGGCGTCAGCGTCTTCTCCATCTTGGCGTAGTAAGTCCATGTAGGTGTCTCCAGCAGGCCTTGCTCAGCTCTCGGAGAAGAAAAAGCTCCACTTTAGCATCGTCAACCACGACCACATCACCGTTGAGGTAACCGTCGGGATTATTCACATTTTGTTCAAACCGCTGCAGATTTGCCCCCAACTCATTGAGTGATGCCTCCATGGGGGTATGGAGGGTTGGTGTTGCAGGTCGACTTCCAGAATGACTTTCAGGAGGAGGTTGTTTCCTCTTCCTTCCTGACTTTCTCTTGCCCTTAGCCATCTCGAACCAAAAACTTCAAACAATCACTATGCAAAACTTAAAGCACTATCCTGGCAGGTTTATCACGATTTTACGGGCCGGTCAGAGGTCAAGACCTATTTTCAGTGATCGAAGAATCAAGATTCCAGTTTATTTCGTTTCACTGGATAGTACTTACTCGAAAATATTAAATGTGATGTGATAAGTTGTGATTTGTTGGTGCTGTGTTTGCATGAAATAAATGCGAGTGTGGTAGAAGATAGTTAATACAGTAATTTTTTATTTAACTATTCTAACCAAAATTTCTACAAATTTTGTCCTAGTGGTCGAGAAGAGAAAAAAATAGAGGCGTGAGCTCTAGGCAATTGACTGTGAGTAAGTGAGTTCCTCAGCTCCAGCAGCAGAGGATAAAGTAAAGAATATACATAGGCTGTGCCCACCAAAAATGCATTGCAAACATTTACCGCCTGTCTCAAACCCAGTCGACTTCAGCTCATGCTGAATCACAATTTTGAGAGACTTCAGAGGAACCAGAAAAATATCCAACTCGTGGTTTCATAAAACTTAGCATAATTTTAACCAATTAGCTCCACATGCGGAACACATATAGCCTATAAACTGACAATTGAGGTTCAAGGTTGAAAGTGAACATGAAACAGGGAAAAGTAGAAGTACGATTTTTGAGATTGTATGATAAATCGGAACATAAATGTTACAGCATTAAGATTGAATCGTGTGTTTTTGCTTTCTGTAAACGCTAAAGTTTAATTTTGATCATGGTTGTTTGATGCAAAACACCTTAAAGTAGCCTCTAATTTGCGTATTTGTTTACCTAATCGTTTTTTAATTCTGCAATAAATGACAGTGCTCCGGGAAAGTATGAACAATATTTGTGCATATAAGGATTCATAGTTTGTTAGACTCTTTTCCTGGTTGACTAAATTCCTTAAAACTTTGTATATAGACTTTTAAGCTCAATTACTTTATCGCTTGGTTTTTGTGGCGCACCTGGTCAACTTTATTTAATACAGCAAGTCAGAAACAAAATGGTTTACACGCAAACACGTTTATGGCATACTTTGATTGAGAATTTAATGCCGATAAATATTTGTCAAGACACTTGATATCAACTCAACCCAAAGGTTGCTACAGGTCAAAAAGTGTCAAAATATTATATTGCATTTTTTGTTAAAGCAGTCAAGCTAAGTCAACTGTTATTTAAACACCGTGTGTAAACTCAAAATAGGGGACCGCCAAAGGGTTTCAGGATTTAATGATTTATTTCTTTAGAATTTAAAGACTTATGTCATTGAGGATTCAGTTTTTTGTTAAAAATTCGTTTCTTTTAAGATATGAAAAAATAGCTTCTTCAAAACTTACATATTAGCTCATTTGAGGATTTGAAGAGCCGTTTAAGTGGGGATTTTAAGATTTGACTCTTTTTACATGAAATGGTATGTTTGTTTGCGGATTTAAGGAATCAGTTCTTAAGGGATTTATAGTCGTTTTTCATTTAGTGCAAAACTCATGTTTGTTACGCTCCTGAGATTTGAAAGTTAAAACCTTTTACCTTTGGAAATACGAAATTCGTTTTCTGTGTTGCAGATTACGAGACTTATCCTCGTTTTTTTCGTGACTTAATCACGATTTGTTTAATTCTAGCCTTACTTCTACGTTTTGTAACTTCAAATTTAATCTTACTTGTTGTTCCGATGACAAAGCCAGCTTTTGGATTTCCCGTTTGACGATGATATGATGACGTTAGCAGTTGTAAATAATAATCGGTAAATATATGAACATAAATAAATTAATTAATTACCGGGTTAATAAGAAAATGCCGCTATTGACGGGTCAAACGTAAATGTTGATATATTTTTCTAGTCTGGTTACGGCACCGAGATAGCGGAGTGGTAAATACGTGTACAACAAGATGGCAGTTACGAAATGTACCTGACATATAATAACGTAGAAAAAATTTATTTTAATTTAGGTTCAGTGAATAAAACACATATTGCTCCATCGACGTAAGCTTTTTAAAAAGCAGAACTCTCATAAATTAAGCAACTTTCTAAAAGATATTGTGTTGAGACCGATGAGATCATTACTGTAAATACCAACGAAAATTTCAGAAGAAAAAAGGCAGCGATAATAATTCACAATGCTTCTTAAAAACGATAAATTTTTTATGACACAACATTAACACAATGACTATATATAATGCTCCGTCAGGGCTTACTATAGATCAAGTAAACGAAGTACGTTAATGTGCAAAAGATGCTAAGCGGTTTTAGAAAAACAAGTTGTAATTAAATCAGAGGAGAGTAACAAAGATGATTTTTGCAATAATTGAAAACGCGTTTTTAAATTCCAAAAGAAACGATGCTTGCCTACTCCAAAAAAAAATCTTTAAATAAAAAAGGAACAGATGTTTAAATTGAAAAAGAAACAAATCTTACACTCCACAAAGAAAGCCATCTTTAAATCCCAAAAATAAGTCTATATTTTGCCTATACACCTTTATGTCGCCTATTGAAACCCGCTGTACCCGGTTGAGTTACCCTAGAACTTCAAATAACTAATGACAACATTAGTAAGTAGGAGTCCATTTACAAAATTTTGAGAGATTTAGTGCACCGGTTGAAGAGTTAGAGCGTTTACAGACAGACGGACGGACAAACAAATCAATTGTAAACTACGACGAAGTCACATCTTTGTAATAATATTATAAGGGACGAAGAAACGTAATGTAAAGTACTTACTAAATATCGTTCAGAAGTGAGGATAAATAGTATTTTGTTTTATTTGTAGTTCTAAAGTACTTGTCATGAAGTTTATGTTAGGAATTCAGTTGAGTGAGATTTGCATATGTATCTAGATGATTAGAATAACATACAATGTAAATAGTAAATAATATTACACTTGTTTGTTTATGTTTTGTTGTAGTCAATAAGTCTAAGTAACAACTT
>JAQFYG010004457.1:0-11008 GCA_034694325.1 Entomobrya corticalis | reverse complement strand
TTTTTTTGCTTAAAAAATACTATTTTTTTTCTTCTTATTCATCTTACACTCTATTCAATAGACTTATCTAATCTCTCTGGTCTCTGGTCATACCCGATATGCATAATAATTTTTTAAAAATATACATAATGATGTGAGATAGTGGCATAGTTGCTCCATCATCTTTATTTCAGCCTCTACCAAAATATATTTTTGAAAGACACATCCAAGTAGATATCCATGTTTTTACTTTACTTTAGAGATCCACACACGTTGCATAAAAATGTTGGTCACTGGTTACAAGAGAAAAAAAAACCCACACACATAGAAAAACACACTACTATATCACCACCACACATGGCATCATCATTTTTATATCATCATCATCGTCAAGAAAATGAATCAGTAAAGTAAAGCAGCAGCAAAAATATACAAAGTTGATAGTCATAAGATTACATACAAAGTTGTTTTTGAGTTCTCGACACAGTGATAATGCAAATGTCTAGTTAATATATCGACAAAAATGTGTGTGCGTTTTCCTTTATGACGAAAAAACGACTACATGGCACGTTCTTGCCGATTTTATATGAAAACCTATACAACAACAAGCAAGTCAAGAAGAATGCCAATACATACGACAAAAAAAAAGCTTTTTCTTATGTTTCTTTATAATAAGTAGTATTACATCAACGTATGGACGAAATGCATGAATATTTAGTATGACTATCATCATGTATGAAAAATCTAATAAAGAAAAAAAAATAGTTTATAGCTTTACCATTTTACCATGTGCCCAAAGTGAAATAGTCAGTAATCATAAGTATCATGGTCATCATCATCGTCCTGAGTCCTGAGTATTTGTACACGTAATAGAAAATGTTATATGGATGGAGAGCCAAAGCCAAAGCCAATACCACTACTTTACTTTTAGTTTTGCAGCATTGGAATTTTGTATGGAAAGGAAAACGAAACCAAGTCAAACCACAAAATGATATTAGCCGTTTATTTTATCATGGATAAAATCATGACTGCAAATAGAAAAAAGCATGGGCAGCAGTCCTACAAACTAGAAAACTCAACTCCAAAAAAAATCAGTGGTTATAAAACTATATACCTATCTGTTATGAAATACTCTAGAAAAGATTGTGTTGTAAAAAATAAAGCTAGTATATTATTATGCTATTATGTTTTTTGCATATGCACTAATATTGCATTATTCTTTAAGTTTTTAAGATTTTTGCACAGAAGAACAGGCTTTTATGGTACGCATTTTGTCTAAAAGTTTTTTGTGTCCATAATAATAATAGTAGCTACTACTTCCATTGTATTTTGTTCACAGTTCACCTCTCTCTTTCTACTTGTCTTTATATCCATAAAATATGATTCTATATGCTCTTGTTAAACTTTAGAAAAAAAAGTTTTTAACATTGGATGTTATAGATGGTCGCTCGTATAAAGGAATTCCTGCTGATTTTGCAAAAGTCCTTTCGTCATCATTTTCTGCACACATTTCATTTACTTTCATGTTATTATGGTTGATGGTAGAAAAAAAAGAAGAATATAATTTTCTGTTTGAAAAAAAAACGGAACAGGAGGACGGAGGACGGAGGAGTAATGTGTAGTCAAGTCAAAGTGAAGCTATTAAGCATTTTACCTCAATTTGTACTCAGGGCTGAGGACTGACGTTGACTTGTTGTTGGGCTTTCTGTCTTTTTTTTTTGAATGAACTATGAAGCAATAGCATGCGATGTTTGCCGTTGAAAAATAAAACCGTTGTTGCTGTGGGGTTTTTTGCTACTGTTTTTGTATTTGGAGTGGACAAAATGTGACGGTGGTTGGTGGTGGTGGTGTTGGTGGTAAGTATGGTGACGGTGACTGTGACTATTGTTGTCGTCCTTTTCTACTTACAAAAGCAAAAGTCCATAGTTTCCGTTTTGTCCACGAAACTTGTTGTGTCGACAGAAAAAAATAGAGAGTCAGTCAACCAAGTATAAAAAAAGAAAGAAAAGAAAGTGGTGGTGGTATATAGGCTTTATAGGCATAATATGCTTCAGATATATAAAAAGTAATATGAATGGATGAATGAAAGAATAATATAGTCTATAATACACTATTAGATAATAGGGCCATATCCATAATTATATTTGCCATTCTCCATTTTCATCACAGCTTATAATGTATTTATCTTTGGGAATATAAAGTGAGAAATGTTCATATCTTGATGTTTATAGACATGATAGTCACTAATATAGCATTAGTGATAATGAGATTCATATTGTTTGATATACCAATATAGCACATTTTCGAGAACTAAACACACATCCATTTTCACACAAAAAAAGATCTTATTATGTTGATGACGATGACTATGACAATATATATCACAAAGTTTAACAGATGAGTAGTATTTCAAAAGAGAGCTCTCTCTCTTTTGCCCTTTCTTTTTTTTTGCTTTATCATCATCATCGTCTCATCGTGATCGTCTCCTTTTTGCTCACGTTGTCGAAGTAGCAGAAAAAAAGTGTTCGACTTTAGTAACCAAAGAAGAAAAACTTGCCGAAAAGTATGGAGGACGGAGGAAAGAACGTGTGTTTGCGTTGCTTTGGTTTGGGAAAAGACTTGAAAATTCTCAGCTTCTTGCTTTTATTATTATTATTATTTAAGTAGGGGGAAAATTATCTTATAAATTATGTCACAATGTTTGTCTGTCTGTTTTGAAACAGGTTTGGAGATTTTATATGAAATAATTTAGAAAATTGCGTGGGTGGATGTGGAGAGTAGATGATGATTGTACATCTGTTTAAAAAAATATTTAGACTGGTAAAAGGTTAAATGTTTTTTTTTTTGGATTTCGCTACTTTCTTAAATGCATATTTAAATTAGGGAATTTTCTATGATAGTTTTGCTTTTATCATGATTTGTTGGAAGAAATAGAAGTATACGGAGGAGGAAGCATGAAAGAAAAGTAAACATATAGAGAAAATGAGAATCTCTCTATGAATATCATTCTTATGATGATGATGACTTACTTATTTACTTACTTGCAAGTTTGCAAGGAAAAAGCAAACGGAAAAAGACTTCTCGTTTGGTATATTTATGATGATGATGACTAGAGAGAAATTTGGGGTAAAGTTGGATGAAAATATATACAAAAGTATTTATCCCCTATAGAAATATATAGGTATCATCATCATCATCATCATCATCACGGCATCTATATCATCTTTTCTTTCACAAGTTTCACAACAAGATATTCTTTTTGTGTGTGCGAAACTATATAACTGAAAATGTTGAAGTTTGAATGGATGTATCAGTGTTTTGTTATTTGGAAGAGAAAAAAAACGCTTATCTTATATCGCATTATTATGTTGTCGTCTTTTCTACAGAGAAAAAAAAGAGACTTTTTTTGAAGGAGTCTCTAGGAGATTTTGTAGCGTTTTTTCGTCCAGAGTTCACAGCAGTCCAAGTCCAACCCAACCAATTCTTCTCGCTTTTCCCCTCATTTCCTTCTACTTGTACACTATTTTCTCTCTGGAAAAAAGACTACAAAAAACCGAGAGAAGATGTGAATAGTGAATGGGAAATGTGTGTGAATGCTATATATATATTTTTTTTTCGGAGGAAGAAGATGATTTTTTGTTGTTGCTCTGGATGTTCAAGCTACTGACAATCTTAATATCAACTAGAAATAGAGAAACTATGAGAAAGTAGTCTAGTTTGATTATATGGTAGTCTTTTTAGAAGTAGTGCGTGTGTGTCATGGCATGAAAGAAGAATAAGAAGTTTGAAAGAAGGAAAGAGTAAGCAAAGCAGAAAGTAGTGGTGTGGCGGCTGTGTTGGTTCTGAAGTTGGAGTTGTTGGAGGAGGTGGCGGTGGAGGTGGTGGTGGTGGTGGTGGAGGCTATGTCCTATGTCGATATGATGATCAGAGAAAAAAAGTTTCTTTTTGGATGTGGAGTAGTTTTTTTGGTAGTATTTCGTTGTTGTCGTCCTCGTCGGTCGTCGTCAAATGTTGTATACTAGTTTATAAGAATATTTTTGTGGTATGTTATGAGCAGAGCAAGGCAAACATATAAGAAGAAAAAAGAACAAGAAGTTGGTAGTAAAAATGGCCAAAACAGCCAAAGTTGGAAGTGCATGCATGGTGGTTGTTGAGGGAAAAAAATGGATTTTGTTTGGAGACGACAAAGACGACAAACGATATAAATACAAAATGCCTATATATTTTGTATAGTAGCTTATAAGGTTTTTTTCTGTTAGACTTTCTTTTAAAAAGGAAAACAAAATTGGGGAATTTTCGCCTTTAAAATTGTACAAGTTTCTTGGAGGCTGTTGCTTGGTTCTTTGACTTTGGTTTTTTTGATAGAAAGTGGTTCTATTTTGCTGGATATTATGGAGGTTTTATTTTTATTTTAACTTACATTTTTACTTTACACGGTTTAGAAAGTTGATATTTTTTATTTGAAAGAGAAGTAGATGTTGGTTAGTTTGAGTTTAAATTTAAAGATATAGTTTTACGTTTCGTTTCCCATGCATGACACCATACCAAAAAGCTAAAGTCAGCCAACCAGTCACCATCACCGCCACCATATATTTTTTTCCATACCAGCAGCATATTCTCTTCAGATCTTGAGAGAACTCAGCGACCAGCGATTTTTCAGAAAAAAAAATCTAGTTTTTTTTTCATCTTCCGCCGTCGCCGTCGTTTGTAAAAGTCTACCATGCTTTCATGCGATGCCGATGCCACGCTGTTTGATATATACATATTTTTTTTATCAAACGGATATATAGAGAAGATGAAGGAAGATAGAGCTTTTTAAATACAATTTGTTCTTCTATTTGGGTAAATATACTAGGATGTATGCAATAATTATGATTCTCTTCTTGAATTTCTCTCAAGAAAATTTTATTTTAGGTATGCATGCATGCATGCATGCCAATATTGGAGCAAAAAAAATATATGTCGTGTTACAAGCTAGAAATTAATTATTTATAGATATATGTTCATATATGGCATGGATGAGTACGAAAATGAAAATGGGACTTTATTTTTTGTTGCATCATCATTTTACTTTCCTTTTTCTCCGAAACTTTTTCCATGCAAAATTGTGCAGAGTAAATCTTTTATAAATATTTAGAGTCGAGTTCCAAGTTCCAGTGAAGAATTAGAGCTGGAAAAAATCTACTGAAAAATGTAAGTCAAGCTATTATGGATTATCATTGTCGTCATCCTTCTAAAAATGTTTTTTCGACAGAAGGTTTTTTATGCAATTTATAATGGAGTATGTTTCCCAAGCCCAAACACTATTTCATTTCAGCTTAAATAAATAGTTTTACAAATCAATTTCATCATCTCTGTAAACAAGTTTTTCATTCCAATTTTCTGCAGAATCAGAATAGAAAAATGGGAAAATCCAGTTAGGAGTTAGGAGAGTGAAGAGTAGAGTGCCCTAGAAAAAACGGTAAGTATTACGGTTACAGTTCCATCTTCCATCATGTCATGTCATGTCGTGTCATTCATCCACAAAATATTTTACATTTTTTTGCCACACAGACACATAACAAAGTCATCGTTAGTTTCTCTGTTAGACTGTGTGCGTGTGTGTGTCAGTGTTCTAGTTGTTGTATTATGAAATGCAAGATAAAGATAGAATCTACTTTATACTGGTTTTCTACACGCTAACTATGAACTAACACTAAAAGCATGAAAATATAGTGCTCTTCCTCTCTAAAAGTCTACTAAACCATGTTACATCCTATATTCATTAGTATTCCACTTTTACACAATCCAACATTCATGTGAGTGCCTCTCACTTCCAACTTCTCTTTAATTCTACTACGACCACTACTAATACTACGGAAAATACTACAGACTAGTACTCCCCGTTTTCTAGCACCACCGCCAGGATTTCTATCTGTATACTAGAGACCAGGGATGGGCACAACCACTCCAAACTCCAAATCAATTCATTCAATAAAACTTTCATTTTATAACTATTCGTTTCAGAAGACAAATATTTTACTAGATAAAGGAGAATATGAGTAAATAGATCTTGATCTTGTCAGCTTATTTCAGTGATATACCCTAGCACATGGAGAAAGTTCTCCTCAAGCCAATTAACTCAAAGCCTCGGCCTCAAATTTTACTGTTCACTACCAAATTTCAAAATACAAATAACAAATGATTTATTACACTTTTTCATGTACTTCAATGCAATTCAAAACTTAGGTTTCTATAGCAACAGCTCACAAAAGTACCTCAACTTCTTTTTCTCTTGTGCCCACCCCTGATATTTTCTGTCTCTATTCATTTTTTGTGCATACAACTTTTAACCAAATAGCAACAGACACTATTATAACATGAACATGAAAGAAGACGAAGAACAGAGGCCTTTCTTTCCTCTTCTCTTCTCCCAACAAAAATCAAACTTACGTAGTAATACTACTTCAACTTCAACTTCTTTTCACTACTACAAGTTTACAAGCCACCACCACCACCACTGTTGTTTCGCCATCATCATCATATCATCATCATCATCAACATCGTCAGTCACCAGAGCACCAGCACCACCGCCACCACCACCACCATCACTGGATAGCTTCACATTCACAGAGAGACCAACGTGTACCTACACTCATAGTACTACTGACTGACTCTCTGAATACATGTCTTACATCATGCCTTCTTCTCCACTGATGTCGTTCCTTGTTACCGTGCTTTATCCCATACAACTTGATAACATTATGTCTCCCAACATATTATAAACCTTTTTACCTTTTATAATATTCTCTCATCATATGAAAAACTTTACTTTACTTTAATTCACTTTTTCCATCTATTTTTCCCTAATATTATAGGTAAACGTAAACATATAAAAATATACATTTTTTAAATATTGAATATTAGTACCTAATTTTTATTCATGTTTAAATAATGTATATAAATTTTTGGCTAAAAATATGTTTTTTTTCTCTATATTACGCCATGAGTAAAAATACCTACTAGAAAATAGTATTTTCTCCATGCCCGTGTTTTTGTCGCCGTCTCTGGTCTCATACACTTTTTTTTGGATGTGTTCATTTTTATAACAAAAAATAATATTATTATTACCTATATATTTCTATATATACCCAAAAGAGAAGAAGAGGGAGCTCTTTACTCCTATCTAGCTCGTCCAAGAGAAGACAACACAGAAAAAAACGAACGAAAAACTTACATACATTTTTGCTTTAAACATATATATAAAAAACATTTATAACCTAAAAAAAATAAACCCAAATATATAGAAAGAGTATAAAAGCAGACGAAAACGAAAGAAACCAAACCAGCTAAAATATCCCAACTTCCATCCAACCACTCCATCATCTCTTCATAGAGAAAAAAATATGAGACACACACACACACACACACACACACACTTACAGGAGCACACACACACAACAACAAACAAAAAATATTCTTCTTCGTAAAAAAATAAAAAGTCTAGAGAGGAGACTTACTACTTAACTTTTAGGTGTTTTATTTTCTAAGTATGTCCATTATATTAATAAATTATTTAAATGTAATTGTTAAAAAAAGAAATATACTTTGTGTGCTTTGATTGTAGTCTTTTTTAAGGTGTTATACTTTATGTTTAAAAGTATACAAAGTATACAATATTTTTTTTGTTATTAATATCATTATTTGTTATTGCCATTTTGGTAAAGTAATATACACCCTAATAATATATTTTTAATGGTTTAATAGTCTCTTGACTTTATTTTGACTTTATGGTTTGTTGTCAAACAAAACATTAAAAACATATTAATAGGTTTTTACGCACACGCCAAGAAGACTCATTCAATTATTAAGAGTTGTTGTTATTATTGTTTTGGCTTTATCTTTATCTTTATCCATATTTAAAAGTTAAATAATGATAGTTATAACAAAAAAATGGCAAAATTATGAAAAATATTTCTATAGATGACTTGAATTTGCTCTTATTTTTTACATCTTTCCTTAAACTATACTCTTATTTCTCTAATTATTCTTGTCTTTTTTTACAGGTTGATGATGATGTGAGTGTGTGTGTTATAGAGCTAACTATTTTGTGAGCTAGTTTCATCTTCTGCTGGCACACATTTACATTTACAAAGACAATTTAAACCAGAAAAAAACACTAATCATAGCATAGTTTAAAAAAATATATATCCCCATCAAAAACACTTTTTAAGTGCATAAAAGACAAAAACTGAAATTATCTGGTAGTGATTTGTGCTACTGGTTACTACAGAAAAACTAAACTAAAGATTTTGTTGTTAAGTGCATATAACATTCAAGTGACATTTTAGAGTTTCTTGAAAGTTGACTTTAAAGTTGAAAGTGAAAAAAAAACTAAACAGGAGACGAATAGCCAGAAAGAGATAGAGATACACGCGTTTTTTGTCCTCTGTCGTCTTCTTTAAAAAAGTGTGCAACTAAATGTGAGAGAGCGATACAGAAAAAAGCTATCTTTACCAAACCAACTACTACTACAACTACACATTCAACATTATTTTTTATTCAAAAAAAGCTTTCTCAGTAGCACTTGTCCCCTTCCCGATCATCCAAATACTAAACTACTACTTACTTGACTGTCTCCGTCTCCGTCATCTTCTTCTTCAAGTTGCAAATAAACTTGATTATGAATTTTCCTTAAAGCCAACAGCCAACCTGTCTATTTTAAAGAGAAACTGAATGTGTAAATGTGCTAAAGTCTAAAAGCTTTATATTGGCGAGAATAGCGAAGAAGAAAGCAATAATAAAAAATACTACTTACTATTCAAAAACAATTTTTGTGAGAAAGTAAGAGTGTAAAAAATATATAAGCAGTGCTGTTATTATTATGAAAAAAGATTTGGCTTCTGGCTTCTGCTCCTGAGAGAAGATCTCGGATTTTTACTTGATCTTTCTGACTATTAATGTGGAAAACTGTATATCTATATGTGTGTGAAATTTTAAAGGAGAAGAAGAACATCTCTAGAAAAGAACAACCAGTTCCATTCACCATTCAACAAAAATTTGTTGTCTGGTAAGTAGTCAGTCAGTCAGTAGTATAATCATCAACTGCTTACTGTACTACTGCGTATACGTCTCTCTCGGCTCTGTGAATACTACTTAACCATTTAAAATGGAAAAAGAAGCATGGTCTTTACTACATGTACTTGTAGTATATAGTGCTCTTCTTGTCAATTAATAAAAAATTATACATGGAAAAGTTATAAAGAAGGATTTTCAGATTCCTTCCGGTTTTTTAAAAGAAAATCCGGATTTTCTGTACAAAAATATAAAATATATATTAATATATTTTAAAAAGTATATGAAAAGCCATGTGTGCACGTAGTAATCCATAATAAATTATATAAGAAGAAGGTGGTGTACATGAGGAGACGTGAATATTTGGTTTAAAGTGTTTTTTCTGAATAATTTTTTTTTGGTTGAGTGGTGATGATCCTTTTGATGATGATATTATGTAATGGAGTATAGGAAATAGATAGAGAACAAGAAACAATTTTTTCCACTTATGAGGATATTTTATATATATTTTTCGAGTTTGTTGGAGGAATGAATTAAAAGGAACTTGTGTGAGTGTTTGTGTGTGAAAAATATACATTTTTTAAAGAAAAAAATACGGCATCATCATGAATTGTGACTACTGTACAGAGTGTATTATTACGTGCAAATGGGAAATGGGAAGGAGAACAGGAAAGGTGGTGGTGGTTTAAGAAAAAATCCACCTTTTAAAATAGTTATATATTTTGAGTAACAATTATGGTGAAAGTTTAAAAGAATTAACTTTAGTTTTTGAATAAATGCCTAAGAAATAAAAAATTTGTTCATCACGAGTGCCCATTTAAAGTAAAACAGCCTATAAAACTCAAGTAAAGCTCAATTTATAAAAGTTCACCGGGGATTTTTATAAGAAAATTTTCTTATAAAATTTGTTCAAATTGCTTTGTGATATATACAGATAAACAAAGTTAATCTAGATTTTTAAAACGCCGGACCATTTTGAAAAAAAAACCTTTTCTTTTTTATAATTGGTTGTGTGTCATTGTGTGTTGGTCTGTTTCAAAGTTATGAAAAAGTCATCGATAATTTATTGCGTTGTTAGTAGTAATCTTTGGTAACCTCTACACCTACCTACTATACTGGCAAGATCATCATCATAATCAGCTTGAGATCGTGTAAACCGTGTAGGAGGAAAGGAAGAAGAAACCGTTTATTTTCTCTTTCTTCTTATTTTTAATTGAACGCATTTTTCCTCCTGATACCAACCAACACACTTATAACTTAAATGACAATTTGTTTTTGTTACAAACTCCTCCGTCTCCGTCGTCCGTGATATTTTTCTATAACAATTATATATATTTCATCTTTAAAAAACCCCTCCTCCTTTTTTGCATCATTGCATCCAATCTTTGCTGTTGTGTGCCAAATAATAAGTACATCATCTTTTTATACGAAGAAAAGCAACTATTTCTCTACAAAATATTTAAAGGAAGAAACATCCTTTCCAAAATATTATCATCAACTCGTCGTCGTCGTAATCGTCGTTACGTATCAGTCAACATACATCATAAATATTTCTCTAAATAGTTGATATAGAGTAGTAGTCTTCTTGATAGTACTTTTCAGTCCAAACTCTAAACAGTCTAAAACGACTATAAAGAAAATAAAAAAAGAGAGTTTCCTCCTTCTTTCGCCAACAATCACCAAGACACCATCACCACCACCACGCCACTCTTCTGCTAAAAAACAACCACCATTTTTTTCTAAAGTAATAAGTCGTTCAAAAACAGATTTTTTGTTGTTCTACTTTATAGCTTTTATAGCCGTTTACCGTTTCCCGTTAAAAGAAAAAATAAGAGGAGGAGTTTATTGTTCTTTTTTATACTGGCGTCCGTCACATTTACAATAATAAAGTGCACTTAAAGGTGTACAAAAAAAAGTCACATTTTTCATATAGTATTTACATATTGGTATATATACAACTCGGACAAACATTTTT
>JAQFYG010004456.1:0-11009 GCA_034694325.1 Entomobrya corticalis | reverse complement strand
ACTTCAATTTACTTTGACAAAAATCGACAGTTGTTTTTAAATGCAAAGGGTGCTTTATAATTGTCGATCACACCTTAACTCTAAAAATAGTTACAGAACCGATTTCAACATTGTTTTCTGTCTAGTTAAGAACATCCTTTTATTAGAACATATGTAAGAGCCCCTATCGATAAGACTCTGCAAAATAGTTACATTAAAATAGATCTTTTATGTATACAAGAACAGTACCTTTTAAAGTCAGTCAGCCGTTTGAATTAACACTTACTTTTTTTACAGGACAAACAGGGTACAGATTTTGTGTTCATGCAATTTGTAATAACGTGTATGTACCTAGGTTATTAATTCAATATTAAATATTATTTTTCCAAATAACTTGAGTTTCTCTGTAAAATGACTCACTTTTCAAAGATCGATAATACATGGATTTTGGAAAAAAAGTTTCAAATTTCAGGAAGAAAAATTCAAAATTTGAGGGAAAATAAAATGGATCCCCAAAATAAATGGTTGACCTTCACTTATGCCACATGACCGTTTTAATATCTAGCCAATTCAATAAAACTTTTGTGTTTAATAAAAAGTTAATTCTAAATTGGTTCCTTATTTTTTTATAATAAAAAATATAACGTCTAAAGAATAAGGAATGCAGTCGCAGGATTAAATTTTCATATCTAAGGCTTGTATACGCTGAGTTTTCGACGGAAATTTACAAGAGTTTGCATGCTTATAACTTCTAAACGACTTGTGCTTGGAGCTTAAATTTAACTTCAGCATAAAGATACAGCAGTTGTTATGTTGTCATTAACTTTGTGTTGTTCCAGCTAATCCAACTTCTGAGATATGCTCGACTTAAACAAAGCTTCTAAAAATCGTGAAGCAAAAAAAGTTGAAAATGTACCCAACCTAATTATTATTTCATCATGTAAAGTAAACTATTGAGCAAATATGTGTGTTACATCATTCGAAAGCTTAGACAATGGGGTTGCAAAACCATTATTATAAATTATGCAGTTATTTTATACCTGGCTACTACCATGCTCAAAGCGTCAATGTGGGTGCACTTAGAGTTGTTCATGAGGCCAGTGGTAGAACTGAGTCCAAGGATATTTTCCAGTTTCCGCATGTTTTCAAGCCCTACTTAGTTGGTAATCCTATGCAACCTTTTTATAATTGATCAACATTACCTAGAGAAAGAAAAATGCAAAGATATTGTGGGGTCATCAAATTTCGTTTCTTTGAAAAATAGCCTAATCGCATTTAATCTCTAGCCATCCGCACTAGTAAACGTTCGAAATTTTAAAATCCCAACCAATAGTTAGACAGTACTATTGCTGGTAATTTTGACGGGTTTTTATTTTATTGATGTAAACGTTGTCTGCGTGTAGCAATGATTTTTGTCCAAACATTTTTTTTGCAAATTTTACATTACAGAAAAATAGATTCTTTCGCTTAAGTGCTCCTTACCTCTAACTCAAAGTAAATTTTGATTTGTAATTAATATCACAAATAGGGTATTAGAATTGCCTATTCACCTAAGAAAAATGAGATTCACTTTATACACGTGCGTAAGAAATATTGACCGATAAAACTTTGTAAACTTCCATCGAAAACTCCTCGTAAAAACTTCTACCTTTATGCTTTCATTGTTACATCTAATTGAATAATTAAATTTTTTGTATTTTAACATTATACTATACATTTTTATTTAAAATATATTTACTTTTTTAATAAATAATGGCATGTAAGCTATATTACTTTATTAAGTATATTAAATTAGCAGTCAAAAATCGTTTAAATTTAAAGTCATCAACAGCAACACAGTATTGTGAAGTAAGAGTATTGAATTATGTTTTATCTTATTAAAATACCTTAAGTATAGCAAACATTATTTAATTTCAGAAGAATCTTTTTTATTACAATTATTATTTGATTCACTTCTCAGTAAAACTTGATCAATTGGAGTTTGATAAATTACAGTTTTAATGAAAATTATTTTAAAATTTGCCGTTGTCGTAACATTAAGTAAGTTTATGTGTATAATATGAAAAAACTGAGTTGTTAATTGAAGCAGCAAAATTTAAAAAAAAAAGCAATCACTTCGTAAAACAGATATGTATAATCATTTAGAAAAGCATGTTCACCTTGGCAATCAATAATTCTTGGCAAATATTTATGTCTTCATCAATATAAAACAACTGAAATTGTTGCAAAAGTTTCCCATCAACACAATCAACTTTATAACTGTAATCAAAAACAAAAAACCACGTTATCACTTCATTAGTGATTGCCTAAAAGGAGACGCAATTAAAAGCTTACTAGTCTCGAAAATTTGAGTATTTCGTTTAATCTAAGGATAGATATTAACTTTGAACCGTTTAGAAATTTCCCTTTATTTTATCGTTGGTATCAACAAGTCTAAGGCAGGTATGTACTTAAATATTACTACAGTCGAAGCTCGATGTAACGGACAAACAGGGGGTATTAATTTTTTGTCCGTTTTAGCTATTGTCCGTTATATGCATACTAGACATGTCCGTTATATGTATTCATACATGTGCCCACAATTCAAGGTCAATTTTTACAATTAAAAAGCAGATATATGTGTATTGTTGGGTTACTTTTCCCTTTTTTGAGGAATGTGAACAAACAGAAAGAGTGCAGTTGTCTGAATTCTGTTAATTTAGGTACTTGCATCAATTTCAGTGCTAAAACGTTTAATGCTTGGTCTCTGCTATATAACGGATATGTCAATTATATAGCAGAGACCACTAAAAATCCCCAAAATTCCCATATTCTTGCTGGGTTTGGTATGTATGTCCGTTATATAGCGCGGAAATGCTTGCTGGGATCATCAAAAGGCGTCCGTGATATAGTGTCCGTTGTGTGTGTTGTCTTTAACATGTCAAACCCTATCTTGCAGGCAGGGATTCTTAAAATGTGTCTGTTATAGCTAATGTCCGTTATATGCTTGTCTGTTATATCGAGCTTCGACTGTATACATTTTTTAATTCAAAACTAGTAAAATTAATACTTTTTAAAATATATTGAATTAAATACTATTCAGTTCACAACCATTCCCAATCGAATAAAACGGACTCTTTTATTTTCTTAAGCTTTTGTCGGAAAATTTAGAGGTATTTTGTGTGGCTTCTTGAATGAATGCATGTATTCATTCGTCTTTCAGTTACATCTCCGTCCCATTTTGATAAACAATTCATGCAAGTGAAAAAGTAAAAAAAAACTAAAAAATGAATGCTTCAAAGCCAGCAAGTTTGCTCGCTAGCTCTAACTAGCATTGATTAATCAAGACAGGCGACACGTATTGGAAGTGGACTAGTTGTGGTTAATATTAAGTTTAGATACGTCCATATCATATTCCAAATGACAGAAAAATTTGCAATATTTTATGAAAATACAATATTTGAAATTGTATTATGTGAAAGATAGGGGAGATTTGTTGATTTTACATGATGATATTTCCCCAATTAGGTATATATTTGGAATTTTCAAAAAATTTCCTTGCTTTTGATGTAAAAATGTGAAGAAAAAGTTACACTTTTTTATAAGCAAGATAAAAATAGTTTATATAGTTTGTTTGATCAAAATGGCTTATTTGATCAAAACGTTGAAACATTTATCATTTACTTAAAGTGCAAAAACAATGCAAAGCGATAATAAGCTGATAACAAAACAAACGCTACTAAAATACGAGGAGTTTTTAGAAACTTTTAATAGTCTCGGTTTTGTCAATTTCTCTTGTGGATATATAGATACGATCCGATTTTTTTCTTTTTTAGATAGTACAAATTAGGATTTATGTCTTGACAAAGAATTATTTGTGTACCAACTTTTATTCTAAAGGAATGTCCCGAAGAAATTGTTTTGTTTTTATAAATTGTGAAATTCTAGCTACCTTGTTTGTGTCTTTATGATGCGTCAAATTGAAGCTAATTTACTAGACTTTGGCACAAATACAAATTTTAGCTAACATTATGAATGTGTCTAGATTAGGCCATTTTTGACGACAGCTGTAAATGTTCTCCCTTTAAAAGTTGAATTTCGGTGGATTACAGTGGGTTATATAAGTACTTAGCAACAAATTGCATATCTTTTTAAAGCCAAATAAGTGCTTATTGCTTGACACAAAAAAATTACTTTGGAAAGTAAGTTGTCTGGTGGTGAGATTTTAATGTATGCAAATGTAAGTTTAATTTTTTTAAAAATCTTAACCGTGCTATTGTAAAATTTTGTCGTGAATCTTGAATACTTGGTACATTGTCGAGGTGTATGATACGTAATATTAAAAGAAAAAAATTATACTTTCTAACACATACTAGAATTTATCATTTAGTTTTAACTACCGCTTTATGCCAACTGAAAATCTAAAAAGCGTACACTTTTTTTTGTCAAAATACTAATTTTTTTTGTTTAAAAATAAACTCCAGATTGAAAAAAATGTTTCAAAAATTATTCTTAGTCAGCATGTAAACCATGAGTTGTATTATCAAATAAAGCAAAAATCTGGACTGTATCTATACATCCGCCGGAAAAATCGGTAAAATTTAGACTTTCTTTCTGAAAACTCCTCGTAGTTTCGAGTTGCAGTTTTACGAGCCAAAAACGTTAGCAATATTTTGGAGATAATTTGTGCTGTATGTTTTTTCCATGCTTTTGACATAAATGGAGCTACTACAACTTTTTTCCATGCATTAAAACATTTTATGCAGAGTATGGTCAAGTAAAGTTGTTTGCTGAAATAAATACTAAAAGTTGATGCTTATGTAATCCTAATAAAACATGACTACCAATAAACTGATATACTTTTGGCTTTTGTTAGATAATTTTGTTTTTAATATTTGCTGACTGTTCCTATTATTATTGGTCACTCTTTTTTTAAATCATTTTAAATTGGCAAAGGCAAAGCATTATTATATCTTTAATTTTCATATTTCCTTTACTTTTACGATGCACTCCATGAGCACTAGAATTCGGTTCATTGTATGGACATTGCAGAGGCGTTGATAAAAACATTGTTTAAAAACTATGTGCTAATGCAAACTCTGCCTAACTTTACGACACATACTCCTTGATTTATGACATCTTAAGACACTACATGGAAGGACCGAAATTTAGACTAAAGCTTCCTCCAAGCCCATAGTCTCAAAGCATTAAGAAGATTTCCGTATCCAAAAACCTTCCAAAAATTCCAAAAATTTATTCATAATGTATTAACTGCTCATTTTTTATCTGATGTTGCCGAAAACCTATAAACCTACATCCGTGCAATCATTATCTATCTCGTCATTCCGGAGGAAGCCATTTTAATTGCTTTTTAATTTTAAATAACTTTTAAACCAGATTTTTTGGAGATAGTTGCAGGACGAAATGCCTTCCAACACTAGGGCCTCGTTCCGGTAGCTAGATAATATAAATTTGCAATCAAAATAAAGTGTAAATAAATCAAAATAAGTTAATTTTCTATATTTTGTGCATTAGGGATTTCTGGGCTGCAATCCTGTACTTCGTTACCTGCCGAAAAATTGACAGACGGCTTGCTAAACTCCAGCCATCGCCTGCCCCGCCGGTCGAGGAATCACATACGGATTGGAAGAAAGAGCTGGAGGACTACAAACAGGCCCATTGGACGCGAAGTAACGACGGGACGTCAACCTCAACTATCGGCGCTGTCCAGCCTGGAACACATTCCTTGAACGCTATGCCAGGTCCTTCGTCTCAGGTCAGGGATACACCACCACCCACGTAGCCAGGGTATGCTTTTCCTGTAACTCAGTCTGTAAGGGACGAACTGGACGCGCCTTCGCTATCCCCACCACCACCTCCCTCAGCGGTAGGAGAAGAGAGGTCTTCTCCACCGGAGTTTGAGAATCCCCCACCTCCCGCGGACTGGCCCCACAAAGCTTTCGCAAAACATAACGTCAAGCCATCTTCATCATTAGCCGACAGGTCCGCCACAGGTACTGCCAGTACTGTTCAGGAATGTTCCCAAAATCAGGAGGTTTCATCAAAATCTGACCACAAGCTTGAAGCTAAAGCTCCTTGTGAGCGTTCAAGTCAACAAACCGTTGAACCCATCCATTCAAGAAATTCATTTCCCGCAACTGGCAATAATGGATATACTGATGCTGCTACGAACGGTGGAGGTGCCGCTGCTGTGGAGGTTGGATTGATGTATGGAACCATACAGAGACGCGTCACGTAAGAAACAGCATCTTAATCAACTTAAATCTCAGTAAATTTTCAATTTAAAAATATTGCATTTTTTTCAGATTAAGGTATCCAGTTGGAGTTGTAAATACTCCATTGCCCTCAATTGAGTCACCAGAATCGTAAAAAAATACAAAAATATCTAATTTTTCTATAAGAATTTAATTATTTAAATATTACTCATTCTTTCTTAAACTTTTCAGTTCGGACTTGTCAGAGTAAAACTAATTATAAGTTTTAAGTCTCAACTGACAAGTCAGCACTATTTGAGTGAAACATGCTTTGCATGCCCAACTGAATTAAAATAAAATAAATTTTTGTTTTGAAAAGTATAAATAAACATTTTACGTTTTTACTGATTATTTTCATGTTTGTCAAGTTCAGTTCCCTGGAGATTGTTCAATCTAGTCTTGGTTTTGAAACAAAACAAAGGCCAATCAAGGTAGAGGCATTCATTTTTTTGGTTAACTTGCTTTTGTTATCGGCAGTTTTCAGTAGATCTTGAATGGATACTTGGATCTTCGCTAAACCATTGATGTCGTTGGGGCAAAGAATAACCATGCTAAGACGAATACCTCGGTAGGGCAACTCGACAACGTTGGCGTCAAAAGATTTTACGTTTTCAGCTTGGGAGAAATCAATTTTCTCTTTCTTCGTCCCAAATTGTCCATCATTACTGACATTTTAATTGTTGGAAAGTCATTTTGGGAATACATAAGATATTTGCGGTGATAAGTGTGAACTCATAAGTTGTCTTGTATATCTGAAAATCATGTTTTCCGCAATTGCCAAATAGATTCTAATTAATATAGCAATCATTCATAATTTTAATTCTTTTTATGGTTAGTCAAAATCAATTCATTCTGTTTTACCTTAAGACCATTCACAACTGGTTAATACGCAATACCCTATGCTTCATTTTCCGCACAAGCGCCTCCGCTAGAGATCATCATGATCGCTGAACTTGTGGCACCTATACCGCCAAATGATACCATCCCAGGGACTACGGACAAACTTTACGAAAACATAATCAAATTCTTGGGATCCTATCCGTCTTTGTATTGCTCATGGTGAACTTAAATACAGAAATCAACTGAAACGTCCACCGAAATAATTCCAACTCCAATTGGGTAGAATTTAAAATATGTAAATGCATAAATCATATGAAAAAATGCAAATCCCATCTGCAACTTGTAGTGATCTGCAACTGCAACGTGCAACAAACTGTTCAGGTGTATACACTTTCGTCATAAATCAACGCCACGCCAGTTTTTACATAGGTGTGAATCGAAAACCGATTCTCTTAACTTAACACACACGTAGAATACGTATGTTAGATATTCAATGCGATGAACATCCAGTCTGTCTGTCTGTCTGTGTGTGTGTGTGTGTCTGGGTGTCTGTCTGTAAACACGATAACTCAAAACATACTTTACCAATCGACGCCAAATTTGGCACACAGGTACCTTATGTCAATTTCTTGGACAATTTCGAATTTCAGCCCCTTGGTCAAACCCACGGGGTCAGTGGGTCAAAGGTCACATGGTTGTATATATAGCGCTGTATTTTTATTGCATAAATCGATAGAGCAGACAAAACGGAACAACTTTGATGAAGACACTATGGGTCAACTCATAACCTCTGGGGCCCTGGAGGTCGCAAAAGGTCACATCCACAGCTGATAATTGTGGAAAGTTTGTGTCACGTTATTGAATACCGGATAGGTAGAATACGTATGTTAGATGATCAGTGCGATGAAGATCCCGTCTGTGTATGTGTGTATTTGTGTGTCTGCACGTGGACAGGATAACTCAAAAACTACTTGACCGATTGACACATAATTTTATACACAGATACCTTAAGGAAATATCTCGGTCAAGTTTGAATTTCAGCTCCCCTATGCAAACCGTTTGGGCGCTGAGGGTCACCAAAGGTCACGTGTATTGTAAATAGAAATTTTTTTAATTTCATTTTATTGCATAAATCGATAGAGGAAGCAAAATTGAACAACTTTTATTTAGACGACACGGGTCAAATCATAACCCCAGGGGCGCCGAGGGTCGCCGAAAGTCACATGCATTTTAAATGATAAAATTTGTTGAGTCGGTACGCGGTCGGTAGGGGACGCTGGGGTCTGTAGGTGGCGCTGGGGTCGAATTTTTTTGCGTAACTTCGATAGAAGGGACAAAACAAAGCAACCTTTATAACAACACAATGGGTCAATTTATAACTTCTGGGTCACATAACGCTAAAGGTCACAAAAGGTCACATCCACAGCTGATGATTGTGGAAATTTTGTCATGATATTGTTTCAGTCACTGCGTATCGAATATTTGCGTGTCTGGGTTTTTACCCCTCTAGGTAATGCCGTATTCGCTCATACAAACTCTTATAAATTTGAAACTGCCGTATTTATCAAAATGACACACAACATTCAAGTATTATATAAATAAAATCATAAAAAAAAATTAACTAAACACCGTTCTAATCAAAGTTAAAAAAAATAATCAGAAAACACTTACTTTGTTTTTAAAAAATGCGTTTATGCATGATAAAAGAAACAAAAATATAGTTTTCATGTGTACAAAGTTTTACTTCCAGACTTCATTTCCTGACCTGACGTTAAACTAGAACTTGCATCACAATCCCTAAATCTCCGTCAACCAAATAATGATAAATTTGAACAAAGATAACGTCTCAAAAATAAGGTGTATGTAAGGTACGTTTATTCCCATGCATATCACGCCCACAATTCACATAGCAACACTCTGGAAAAAAGTACATAGCAACTCATGCACTTTGCTAAACGTGTGCATATTTTCAATAAAATCTACCGTACGCTGTGCGCACCAGACAACAAACGTCAAACCCAGATATGAAGTACCTGAATATTAGGTACTCATCTTCCTATGCATATCACGCCCACAATTTTGCAGACAACACTCTGGAAAAAGATATGTGCCGGTATCCGGCACATATCCGTGATATCCGGCAGTAGTGGTGTCTCTTGGAGCGGAACAATGGCACTGGCGTCTGGGAAACAAGATGTCGTCAATAATGTGAAGCAGCCTAAGTTCAAGTCTGCGAAACTAAAGGAACCCTTCCAAGGGGAATTGGAACCTATACAAATATTTCCAGAAGAAGTCAATTCAGCATTAAAATCTTAGGATTAATTTGTTTAAATGACTTCAGTGGTTGTAACAATTGGTTGTAATTCAATACAGATTTTAAGACTCTTTTTGACCAAAATCACCGCCATGGATCACCTCAGTGTCTGTAAAACAAGCTCCTAACTGGACTCCATGTTCGGGGAAACCAAATCTCAGTGGCTTCTAGATCCTGCCATTCCTGATGAAGTACTTCACAAACAAACGGGACCTTCTCAAGTGTCGTGGGGTTTGCCAGGAATGGTGCCGGATCATCGACACATTTCTTGCCAAGGAACACCCAAGTCGATAGGCCTTCGATAAGGATATTATTTCCGATCAAATAAACTCCAAAAGAGCTGCTGCTTACTTCACACTTCGTCGCTGTCAACTGGAGTATCATCGGTTCACTCCAAGTAATCCCCATAAGTATCTCACGTGCCCCGAAGAAGTTCTTATTGGCAGGGCCATCTGCTTCCAAGTTAATGGCCACTGGAGGCAGGAAACAATCCTTAGGGTTTGGGAGGCAACAAAAAAGTTCCTCGAATCTCATGAAAAGCACATCTGGCACCTCAAGTTCGTACAATATAATGTGCACCTAACCCCCACTCGGTTCTACACAGTCCTTTATGAAGCATTTTTACTACTCCCAAACTTGAGATCACTGGCTCTTCGTTGTCGCCTTGATTCAGTGACTGGTGACCGGAAACTTAACACAGCAATCCACACAATTCCCGTTCCGCCACTTTCAGAGCTTTACTCCATGGAAATCAAGGGAGTCCCTAGGCCCATGCAAGAGGACTTGTTGAAGCAGTATGGAGCCCAACTGTATAAGTCGTCATTGGACATGGACATTTACAGCGACACATAAATATTTCCTTTAAATCTTAAGGAGCTCCATCTGATAAGGGTCGTCAAAATCCCCAAAAAATCGATTACTTGACTCCATAACCAGGAAATTTGTCAAAGTTGACTTTTAAGATGAGCTTACGCACTAGAGCTGAAGGACTTGCAATTGAAACGGTCATTGGATAATTTCCAAAATTTAATCAATTTCGGATTGTTTTTAATTATAGGGTATACTTTAATTCCTTAAACATTGCAAGACTTCACACTGTGGAGTATTTTGAAATGGAGGGGGACTAGAGGGATATCTTCTACTTTCCAACTATTATGTATGCACTTCCCTCTCTCAAGTACCTGCACATCAGGGACACCTCTTATTCTTATCCTTCTAATTTTTCCGAGTTTATGAATGTTCGGAAAAAAAATACAGTGCTGAAGACGACGTGGAAGTTCACAAATTTCTTTTGAACGGGAAGATTCACATATTGCCAATTTAGGACACATTAACTCATTTGAAGATATTCACTTTTAAGAGCGTCAGTAGTAACCTGACAGCTTGTTGTAATCGAGAAACTGAAATACTTGAGATAGGGGGAGGAGCTGAAAGAAAACGAGGAGAATGCTGAAGACTGAACTTGGAGAAACTGCCAAAAATTCAATTTTTGTGATAATATTTGTATTTTAAACCTTTGAAAATAGTCATTTCATTTATTTAAACGGTGGTATTCGCTTCGCCGCCAGGGACTTGGCCGCCCAAACTTTAACCCTTTTGAAAACAATAGCAACTTATTATTA
>JAQFYG010004455.1:0-11009 GCA_034694325.1 Entomobrya corticalis | reverse complement strand
AGCACAATGACTATGACAGAAGTGAGAGCGAGAAAGAAGTTCTCGCTTGCTTTTATATAAACGAGGAGATTTTACAGACTATTCTTTGTACATTTACTGACTACTGACTATTTCTACTTGAATCAATGGTTCATGGACAAACACTGGCTTTACACCCAACTTAACCAGAAAATTTATTATTGAATTATTCTAATTTAGCCAACTCTTATTGAATTTAGGAATATTTCACTTCGACACTTTACACTTTTTACATATTCTACCCTTATATAACAACAAATTGTAATCTAACCTTTAATCCAATTTCATGTAATTTTCAAAAAACGATCTTGTTTCTCTTAATAAAGTTCCGCTGTTAAAATATTCAGTAAAAGATCTATTGAAACAAGTTATCCAAAAACTGAGAAAAAATGTTTTTCTTCATGAAACCAAGAAATTGACCTTAAAATAATTAATTGATAATTCCAATATTTTCAATATCTGAGACATTTAAATGAAATTAAAGAATTGGCCAGTCAAGCGCACCGATAGAGACCTTTTACCTAAAAAACCCAATTCCACCTTAATTAATTCTAACGAAATGTATGTATTAACTGTCAGCCAGAAAACGAAAACCCCACAGGGACATGAAGTGTTATTTAACTAAATATGCATCTATATTCAGATTCTATCGGCCAAATTTATTTGCACAAAATGTTTTTTTATACGTCAACAAAAATTTGTTTTAGGTAAATCCCTACAAATTTGATTTACTAGACATCATGTTTACGTGCCAAATACGTTTTGAGCCTAACAACACCCTTTTACCTTTAAAAATCCGGAAGGTTTTAAAATAAAATTTCTAGGTACGGTTTACATGGTTGTTACCTGGTGGTCAAGTATGGTATCATGCATTTATATAAGCGAACCACAGTACTTGCTTTTATATTTCAAACACTAAATTTAAAAACTTCAGTACCCAATTAAACCACTCTGGGCCGCTATGAGTGGCCCATAACCAAGGCTAAAAACGGATTAACACACGTAAATTCAAGTTTTTTTGCTAAAGATTAGCCATACAGTATTACTATTCAAAACTAATCATTTAATTACATTAAAGATTACAAAATAGAGTTATGCTTACCTGGTATCGTCGAACAAAGGCCAGTCTATCAATTATAGCCGGTTGTGGTCACCTATTTTTAAGTTTACAATAATTAAGCAGTTTAAAGCGCGGTTAAAAAAGCGTCAACTTAGGCCGTGAGAAATAAGTTAGACATAAGAAATTTCATTTTTTAAATAAAATTTAGGTTTCCTTTGCATTAAAAATGCTTTAATCGCATTTGGTGGTCAGGTTATATTTATGGTCCTCTAAGCACCATACCTGATGCCCTGGCTAGTAACCAGATTTGGTTCCTTGGGAATCAAGCGTCGTTCTTTGAGGACCAAGAATAGTTCGTTGGGAACCTGTTATGGTTTCTTGGGGACCAGATATGGCTCCTTGAGGATCAAGTTTGGTTATTTGGGAACCAAATATGGTTCTTTAGGAGCCAGATATAGTATTACAGATACTGCAAAATACTTGATGTACTTCTGTTTATTTTAAACAGCAATGACAAAAGTTAACTTTTTCACGATAAAAAGTTTCTAATCTTCTTTTGAAACAGTCAAACTTTGCTATAAAGTACTGACAAGGGTAAAACGTTGATACGATACGTTACAATAGTAGTGCGTAGCATACAAAGATTCAATATTCAACTCAAATTAATTCAAATAACCAAAAGAGCAAGAATTGTTGCAAAAAAGTCATTATATGAGTGTATGTGCATACTTTTTTAACTCTGAAACCAGTGAGATATGTTTTCTTGCAACGCTATAGTAAAACGACTGAAGAAATTTTTTGATTCATTTCAAAGTTTTCACATTAAATTTTGCTTATTTTGTTGAAAACGATCGAAAAAAATCTTTTGATTGGATGAACGATGATGACAAAAGGTATCTACTGTGCTTTTTGCAGATGTTTGCCTGTCATCGGGAATTCGGCTCTATTAAACCACATTAGCATATAAATAGTTGTACTGACTCGGAGAACGATTGTAATCTAAAGAAACTAAGAGTAAATATGCCTGGCTTGTTACATGATATAAAATAAATAAGCATTCTTGTGGCATCCAGTTTTTTACGCTACATATAAGTTGTTATAAGTCATATTATATAGCTTACAAAGTATACCACCACAGCTATTATTCCGGACCAATACGCTATAAAGCATAGTAAAATAACAATTTATCTCAAAAAACCGGTGCGTAATACTTTTTATCCGTTATATCGAGTTACGTAGCAACTAGGTAAATTACCATAACATTGAACATCTTGAACTTTGGAACACAGAAAATTTGTGCGACTACAGTACGTAATACTTTTGGGTTATAACAATGTTTGAGTTTATAAATCAGAAACAAAAACATTGCTACCCACTCACAAATCACAGCTTGTGTTACTTTGAAAAGGTCAACAATTAAGATTAACATGACGGCAAACATGGTGCTATTTGCTCATAAAGCACCAAATTGTGTCCTCTTAAAGCCATAACTATCCGCATTGGAACCATATCCGGGCTCAATAAAACCATATCTAGTTCCCTTAATGGAGCCAAATCTGCTCTCTATAGAACTATACTTGATCCCCATGGAACCATCATACCTACTTCCCATGGAACCATATGAGATTTCCGGACATGTAGCCAGATTTTGGGCTCAGAGAACCATAAAGAGTACCTAAAAACCAACTGAAGCTGTCTGGTGCAAATATTTAACTAACTGATACAAATAAATGTTTTTACATGTTCATGAAGTACGTACAGGCAAAGATGTCAAGTTATGGGTATTAATATAAGAGTGATATCTAAATGGAAGTTATTCGGCTTAAAGCAAAAAATAAAAGAACATTATAATGTATTGTTACCTTATGATGCCTTGAGTTGAGCCGCAGTGCAAAATATTTACTTATAGAACCAGGTACCATGAATTCAAAACGTCCTGTCCGGGCCTAAAATTGAAATATTACGGTTAGAAAAACATTTCTTTAACAAACATCTTATTTATACAAATTAACCAAAGATGTTGATCATCATTAATATCATTATCTTTACATTGACACTATACATACTATTCGAAGTTCAGTGTCTGTACATGCCTAAATTTATTTTCTATTCAATAAGACATAGTACTGTTTACTATAACGTTTACATAGTTTTTAATTTTTCAATGAGCTCAGACATAAAAAATTTATGTGCATAGGTTAGGTTAGGGTTAGGCTTAGCAGTTTCAAAATTAAGTTAGTTTACTGAAAAATTGTTCTGAACTTTTCTGCAAAATGTTCCAAAAATGTATTTACAGAGCTACTTTATATTGTACAAAAAAGTCCTCAAAATGTCTATGTTTGACCAGAAGCTATTCTTTTTAACACAGAAGCATTAACGGCAGAATTGATAACAATGGGTCAGATTTGAGCTGGAGAACGGGTTTTTCTAATTTCTCAGAAAGTTTGCATCTACAATTTGGTTCCTCAGCCAGATAAAGTACAATATAGACTGTGAGTGTGCATATATGAATCTATAATGACATAGTTTGAATAACCAACTTACAAGTTAAGGCATCTTGGTGGTTACTTAGTACTTAGTACATGAATGAGTTTAGCATCTGTCGATTAACCAGACAATAATAAATCGAATACTGAAAACCACATTCCCGAATACTCAATAATTGCGTTGCATTTCAAAACGTAGTCAAAATATACAAAAAAAGTGGTCAAAATATACAAAAAAAGTAGTAGAAAGCTTCTATGTAACAAGAAATGTCGCAGCGCATTGTCCTACATACGCTTGTATAGTGCCCGTATCAACTGAACTACACGCGCGTGCGAACAAAAATAAAACTTTTGTAGCAAAATGCACTGTCACATTTCTTTAAACTTCTAGAAGCTTCTTACTAATAATTAGACTACTTTTTAAATTGTAGCGCTATCAGTGCGCATTCGGAAATTTGATTTTCAGTATTTGGTTTGGTTTTTTCGTTCAATTGACTAATACAAAACTTACTTATGTACATTGTAACCTCCAACATGCCTTAGCTTGTTAGTTAAAAGGCATCATGCAGAAATACATATATAACCAGGTATGGCCCGTGGATAAAAACACGGGTGGGTACAATCATTGTAACCCGAGTTTAACCCAGCCCACTTAGCAGCTCCAACAATAGGTTTTAATGAGCCCTGGGTGTTGCCACTGTAATATTTTAAATAAAAAGCGTGTGTTTTCTATGGCTTCATATAAATGCATGTGTTTATTTTATTTGCCCGTTTCAACCCATGTACCCATTAAAACCTATTTTACCCATTCAAACCCGTGGGTTAGTGTTTTAATGTAGAAATCCCTGGGTCTAGCCATGCCTGTATATAACATGTTGGAATTAATTATTACTGTATGAATTTTATTGGTGTTTCCATTTTTGCAACTTTACGCCGCTTTAACGGCTTTTGTCTGTCTGTTTAGACGTAACCCAACTCAAAACATAGGTTTTATCCAAAATATGTCTATATACATATCTTTCTGTGTATTCTTAATCTATATTGTAATTTTACTGGCTGAGGAACAAAACTATAAATGCAGGCTTTCTGAGAAATAAGAAAAACCCGTTCTTATTCCAGCTCATGTCTAACCCTCTGTTATCAATTCTGGCGTACATGTTTCTGTAGTAGAAAGATTAGATTCTGGTCAAACATGGACGCTGGGTTTAAGCACTTTCCGTATAGTATAAAGTTGTTCTATGAAACCGTTTCTGAAAAATTTGCACAAAAGTTCAGAACATTTTGCGTATATACTAACTTTTTTAAACAGCCAAATTTATTGCGACTGCTTAAGTGTCAAAAGATGATATTTTAATGAGCAACAGCTTACACATGTTTCATCGGAAAATTATATGTGGCTGCAGAGAAATTCTATTTTATCATTTGTCTCACATTGGCCCGTGTAGCCCCAACAAGCAAAACAACTTTGGGGCTCCATGACTCACAGGTGGAGATTATTGAATAAAAAAATATTTGCATGGTGTTTTCTAAGGTAGTACTACAATATAAAAATGAAATTATGAAACTCCGAAGTCATGATGCTCAGGAGGAATCAAACCTCAATATTCTTACTCGTTTGTGTCACACATCAGTTGCAAAAAACCTTTACCATTCCAATATTGTGTCTCAAGTTGCTAAATTAGCTTATTCAAAAAATAGAATAGTATAAAAATTATAAAATGTTTAGTTTTTCCTTATCGTTCTTAATCGTTTCAGCAATATTGATGACATTCATGATTTACATAAGACATTCTGTTTTAACGTATTACAATTAATAACCCCACACGTTTGTTAATGCTAAAAATTTTTAATGATGGTTTAAAAAATATGTTTACAAGTCTATTTGAATCACCAATGCTTCCAAGTAAAATATTAAAATAAATTTGATATGACATTATGTCTGAAGGAATAAATCAAACTTCTTTAACATATAGAAACAGTAATTTTGAAATTTTTGATGAAAATAAAATGAGTTAGATACAAATTGTTACCTTGTTTTGTTGAAATCTTGGAATTGAATTGGTTTTCCTGCTTTACCTTAACTATATTTCAATATGCCGACCAACACTGCAAACCATAAATGAAAGTTAGAAATAAGAACCCCATGAAGTTTAAAACAGTAATGCTAAGTAATCATTGAAGCATATAGTCGGATTCATATTTGACAAATGTTACAAATAAAAATATCAAATTTCTTATAAACTTACCATATAGCGCCATATTCATTGAATAGGGCCACTTTTTACTTGACGGATTAGTTACAATTTATAATTTAAACTATAAAATTATTGAAAAGTCAAAAGCTATTGGGGTTGTTAGTAAGGTTTAAGATAAATAAGTTGCCACTTTTTAAAATTTAAATTCCAGATACAAAAATCACAGTCAACTAAAAATAATACTCACTTGAAAAATAAAGTCGATCAAACATGCTGAAAAGTCGAAACTCAACTGAGCGAGTAAAATGCATTTGCTGCCGCTTTTTGGCTATTGTAAATTGGCAAGGTTATCAGTCGTTTCGGCTGAGAAAAAAATGATATGGTTTTATGACCGTCCACTTTAAAGCTTAAATTTTCAGATCCACACGGGCCCAGTTTGTGCAACATACAAACTATATTTGCTATATAACTATGTATTGACAATGACGTTAATGACAACAAATTTTTATCTCAATTATATTAACACGTTCAGTTTTAAAGACTCGCGGCTAATTCCATTGTACTTACGTCAATAATTAGGCAATAACCCTTTTATGTCATGTCTTTGCTATCCGTGCATGTCATGTTCACTTTAAAATATAATCACGTCGGCGTTCCGCATTTCATGTTTATCGTGAGCTTCCATGACAAATTGTTACATAATACAAATTTTATTGAACATTTTTATAGTCACGTAACACATGAATAATGAATACTTGTAAAGGATTTTGCCTCTTTTCTCAAGTATTTTCAGTGAAATTGGGTAAGTCAACTACAGTTGATTTATGACTATCTGAACGCTGTTGACTTTTTTATTTATCAAAACTTAATTACTTTGTGTTGTAAAGAGTGAAATGCCTGAAATATGTTTTAATTTTCTTTCAGTCATGACGGTAAAGAACTAGATTATTTTTGGCAGAAATAATAAGTAATTGATGTCAAAATTACGTTAATATTTGTTTAACCGCCTGAATTACAAATCATGCAGTAAAACTTTTGCACTAAGGTAACATTAGCATACCTAAAACGGAAAAAAGCAGGCAAATTAACATGATTCAAAAAAATTAATTATGAATTTAATTTCCTATTAAAGCAGGTAAATCAGGCGAATAAGAAATACAAATTTCTGTCATTAATGGTCATTGATCACCATTACATTTTTGAGTACATAAAATGAAGTTCAATTACGTTGAAAGTAATACGAATTGTTGAACTGCGAATGCTGTTGGATTAGTATTCCATTATGATATATTTCATTTAAGTATTATAGTCACGATTTTGTTCATTTAAAAGCCAATTAAACTGATATTATGTTAAGTGTTTCATTTCATTACAGGGCAGATTTTTGCAAAGTTTTTGTTTTGCTAAATCGCACCTACTTTTGCCAATATCTTGCACTTCATCTGAATTTGAAGAAGTATTTTTTAGCCCTTTAAAAGATGATTATGTTATGTTGTTTGACGAACAAAACTAACTTCGATGTTCAATTAAGTCATTCCAGTTTTGAAATTAGTCATGCTTTGAAATTAGTTGATTTTTGAAATTTAGGTAGAAGTTAAATTCTTGTGCTTATCCGAAAAATGTCAAGTAGTCCGGCAAAGCAATGAAAATTTCTTTCCCCAAATGCATGTATTCGGTGCATTTTACTTCCAAGCAGATATGGCAAAAACCCAGGGTTTTAATAATAAAACCCATGGGTACGGGTTTTAACGGGTATAACGGGTTTTAATGGGTAGTGGGTTTTAATGGGCAATTTAAAATTAATACATGCATTTAAATGGAGCCACAGAAAGCGCGCCATTTTGTATTTCAAATATTACATTGAAAAAACCCATCATCCATAAGATAAGATACCCACGTGATAAGACCGCTATGTGGGTCTATTAAAACCCGGGCAAAAACGGGTTTACCCACGTTGATTTTAACCCATGTGCCATATCTGCTACCAAGTATTACATATTATATAACTATGCCTTGTACTTACCGCTAGGATTAATGCTATAAATCATACTTTCCTGGTTGGATTGTTTTTGTAGGAAAACAACAAATGAAATTATTTTGTGAAGGCTTTTTCTGTTCAATTATAAATTTTTTTGACATGGCATTTGTTCCACTATCACATAATCAAACAATAATTTATATATATTTTAACTCTTGTAATTTTCCAATTTACGACTATTTATTATTTGTATAAGATGAAAAAGAAGTTAAATATTTGTTGTTGTTGTATGCGAACTACAAACGCGCATTTCATAATCTAATAATCTGCGTCATTGTTGTCACTCTCGTCAATCAAATTGTTATCAAACTACAGGAATACGGAAAATGTTTACCAAAAATTCTTGGAGAATAACAATATATTTTCCTTGTATTTTAACAATTACACGTGCTATTACAAAAGATCTCAAAGGACTTGGAATTAATTGTCACCGACAAAGCATGACAGTTTTTGGCATTAAAATAATGTTTTGTTCGATACTTGAACCAAAATTAATCAATAAACCACTAGAGACTTGACAAAAATATTTTTATTAAAGATTTATGACACTTTGAATTAAATTGTTTGGTACAAAGTGTTATTAGAAACCCAAGCACTGACCCATTGGACCTAAAAACAAGAATAGTTATCAAATATTATTTTATTTAACATCTCTTCCCTAAAATTACTATAAATTTAGCGATTGAATTTAACTCCAATTTGGAGATAAACTGTTGACAAAATACCGTGACATCATAGCACTCACCAGGTAAGCTTCCGTGATGCTAGTGTCAAATTAAAACTTCTTTGGTACCATAAGATTTCACACATCTTCAGAAATCCAATAGTGTAATTGTTTTGCAGTTCAAATGATATCTTGATGTCATACGTAGCAATTAAAGTCAGAACATCAAGCAAAAAACGCTGTGTATGAAAGCACGCTGTAAGTACATGCGCCTCTCACTTCAGCTTTTCCGGCAGAGTTTTTCAGCTAAAACACAGAGTACAGTTACATGCATTCATTTACTTACTCTTTAATAGAACTAATCAATGGCTCATCAATTTCAAAATAAAAAACTCAAGTCATCACGTGTCTTCAGTATTTTACTGCAACAAATAAATAAACTGGCTAAAAAGAGGATTTGTGAAGCACAATTCTCAGTTCTAGCTGCAAAAACTCTGCTGGAAAAGTTTAAGTGAAAGGTGCATGTACTGACATCGTGCTTTCATACACAGCGTTTTTTGCTTGATGTTCTGACTTTGATCGCTGCGTATGACATTAAGATATCATTTAAACAGAAAAATGTTTACGTTAAAGGATTTCTGAAGATATGTTAAATCTTATGGTACCAAAGAATTGTTAATTTGACACTAGCAGCACGGGAGTTTACCTGGTCAGATTGTGCAAACTCAGACTTACACCAACTGTATTTAAATAATTTTTAAATTTAAAAAAAGGTAATACAAATTGTGCATACCTCTATTTAAACACATGATTTCATAATAAGCTGGTACCAATGTGACCAAAACAGGCGAAGACTTTCCATTTCTATGTTTTTTTTAAATTAGCTATAAATTTATTTTCAAGTATGTGATTAAGAAACAGTTCTCTTTGAAGTGATTAGAGGACTTAAAATACTTGAATTGGATACAGTGTCTAATATTTACATCAACTTGCATAGCTTTTACTTTATTTTCAATTATTTTAAATCTTTGTTAAGGTCATAAGTTAAATTAATGACTTATATTTATTCGATTTATTAATTGTCATTATTTCATTCAATATAAATGTTGATTGTTTGTCTTATTTCAGTACACTTTTATTCCACTGTATTAAAAAAGCATCTTCGATTTCCGGGAATACAAGATTCTAGATATGACAAGAATATCAAGTCTTAAGACCTTTAAGCTGCCGTATTTTTGTTGCCAACCTTATAGGTGACGAATAAAAAAATTTATAAATAATTTTTATAACTATTTGTGCAATGGGTAATTGTGTAATTTTAAGCACAAAACACCACCATTGACTCATCAAATCTAAAGATAAAATGTCGGTTACAATTTTCCATGAATCTGCCAACGAGAAGTTCAGCTGGCTCTATTGAGGAAAAAATTACTATTGTTTGTTAAGTAGAACTCTAGTATGAATTGTAAATTTCCATTCCTCATGTTTTTATGCTTCATAAACAATCTTATCTTATGAATAAGAGGAAAACCGGATGACATGTTTCCACCGACAAAAGTCTGCACTTGTTTATCATTTATTTGCTGATGATCAACTCTTATAAATTTTATTAGATGCATTTATCTCATTTTATATCCTCGGCATGTTTTATGATCCGAGTTTATGTGAGTTTAATCCTTTTGCACAAATGACTCCAAAAAATGCGCTCCAAATCCAACGCTGCGAAATAGTTTAGCTTCATTTTATCATTTCATTTATTCATTTTAGCTTTTATTAGGGACATGGATGAACGGTGGATTTATGCCGTGACCGTCTACGATGAGGCACGAGATGAAATAGAAAAGGGTCAAACATGGGTCGCTTGGGTCATAAAAAATCGCGCTGCTGCCAACAAAGGTTACTGTGATAGAAATACAATTAAAGGTGATAGCCTTCATTCGAGTAAGTTTTTTAGAAACAAGTTTTGGGAATCTTTCGCATTAACAATATAAGTCATTCCCATTTAAGAGCAATTTAAATGCTGGGATAACAAAAGTAAAATTGAGATGAAGGGAAAAGAGAATTATAGAGAAATTAAGAAGTTGACTGATGAAATTTACACCACAAAAATTTCAGAGGACCCCAGTGGTGGAAGCGACCATTACAATATCCCCAAAAAGGAAGGTTTTCCTGACTGGACTAACAACAAACGCATTGATTGGGGTCCGAAAATTGGAGAACATCAGTTTTACAGAAGCAAGAAATGAAAAGTTGTTTTCAAATATTTTGTTCCTGGCATTCAACTGGTTTCAGTTTGTACCATAAGCACTTTCACTAACTTGTCAATAATATTATGTTAAATGCTATATCAATATTTAATTATAAATTTATAATTAATTAATAATTATATATTTAAATATATATGTTATTATACTTTCTTATCACAAGTGAGTAAAATTAATATTCAGCTCATGCATATCTTGCTCATTTGCGTCATTTAAACTCGTGTTCTTTTGAAATGCTCCAAGATATCGTTTAGGAGGGCAACAATTTAAATTTACATTCAGAA
>JAQFYG010004454.1:0-11010 GCA_034694325.1 Entomobrya corticalis | reverse complement strand
ATATTCCAACTATCAATTAAGTTGAAACTATGCTCCAGTTCGGAAATAAGGTTTGAGTGGACCAACATTTTAAACTTTACTAACAACGACTTGTTATTTGCTTCGATTAGGATATGATTTATAGCTTTTTTGACAAGTCACTGTGAGTTTTGATGCGGTACCAGCGATATTTTATGATATTTATGAATTCAGTCTTTAAAAAATGAAGACTTTTCCAAGTGGAAGAACAACGTGAGCGACGGCTAAGATGGAGAGATTGGTCGAAAAAGCAGAAGCTCTCAATATTTTAATTATGGGCATTTCTTTAAGTACGTATTATGCTGCTTTTATTAAGGAATACGAAATAACTCTATAAAGTATTTTCCTAAACTGTTTTATCTATTATTGACAGTAGTTAAGTAGCGTTTTCTGAGACATGATTTCCTGGCAAAAATTATAATTTCGTGAAATCACCATAAACATATAGTTTAGGAACTGAATTAATTTCTAAGCTCCAATCCCTCAACAGTAAAAACTCACATATTTAAATAAGACTGTATTCTTTTCTTTAATCAATTTGTATGATTATGCGGTGTAAAAATTATTAACTCATTCAGTCTACCGATTAACCAATCACACTTCGATTTAGTTAATAAGGCTTTTAACAAAACTGAAAGTTTGAAAACTAGCTCTACACTTGTTTGTCTCTCAAGTTCTCAAGTTCAATTTCTCTGAAAAATTCAAAAGTCTACGGAAAACTAAACGGAATAATCAATACGAAAAACGAATGTCGACTTAAAGATGACATGAGTATGTTTTTATATTATCTTTGTAAAGTAAAATGAATCTTGTCAATGTTCTATGCTATGCAAACAACCTTATGTACAAAGAGACTTGATACACAAAAAATGTCATCATGAACATAGAGACATTAATTAAACGTTAGTCAAAATTGCATAAATGATTGCTATTAAAGTTATTAGAAACTAAAGCTGACTACATTCGCAAAAAAGCTAGCAATTCTACAACCGAATGAAAATGTGACAAGAACAAAGACTATTTTACATGCATGACATAATGAAATGTCACGTACAATGAATAATGAATTATCACCTTTTTTTGCTAAACATGTCAAGTTTAAGCAATTATTATATAAACCCGTATAGGTGACACAAAATTGTTGAATTTCTCATTTTTCATAGAGACAATATTACAAAACTTTTATTTAATGAACTTACACAACACAAATTGCTGCACAATTTACACAGTATTTTTGAATAAACACTCCATTGAAAAATCAATTTCTCTTCGTCAACTCAATATTTTACTGGAGCCTCAAAACTACAGGAACACTCGTGGATGGAAGCAAGTCAATATCCGTAATAACAACAGTAACGAGATTAGCAGGAGTCACATCATACTTAATTTTCGGCTGGAAAAGGTCCTCCTGTGTAATCGCTTGTTCAGGTATATACTCATCCAAAGTGAAAAAGTCCAATGGTGACCGGTCACAGAATTTGTAAGTTTCACAGAGAAAAATTGTCGGTTTATTGAAGCTGTTTGCAAGAAGCGCCAATTGTCCAGATCCAGACTGGGCCATCACACCTCCAGTTGTGAAGAGTCCATGACCTCCGATAACAAGTTTTGTGCAATGTCGCATTCTATAAATTGCATTTGGGAAGCTAACTGAACTGATAATGATGGCTTGTTCGTTAATTGGTTCACCTACAAAAAGCAAATACAGTCATTTTAGATTATATTTAGCTTAATTATTAGCTTACTTAACTCCAAGTTTGATAATTTTTTAATGATCTTACTTAATTTTTTCAATACAATAGGTATGTCCAGTATTGTCTCTGGCGTCTGAATAATAATTAACTCAAAATTTTTCCGTTCCCCTTTCTCATCTTTTTCAGCAGCTTTCTCCAAAAGACTTAAAACAGCTTCCGTTATACTAAACAGCATTATAGCGTCCCCATCTTTAACTTTATCCACTCCATACATAACAATTGCCTCCACAGCTTTCTCAATCTTTTCCTCAATGTACTGGTCAATAATGTCCAAGATTTGCTCCTTTTGTTGACGAATGTCGATAACATCTTGTTCCATTTTATATAAAAAGGCATTCAAAAAGTCTACAGCGTTGTTCATCCCGATAGCGAATGGACATTTTTCTCGCAATAAATCCAGATTTTGACGAAGTTCGTCAGAGAGGCCATGTTTAAAAGAAACGCCTGAAGGTGTTTGATAAGACTCAACGTACTTTTTAATTGTGTGGAGGAGAGTGACGCACCGTTGGTTGGTTCCTCGGATAACGTTATGTCTCAGTTTTACACCTAAGCTGTGAAACAAGGGGTGGATCTGAATCTTCTTATTTTTGGATACTTCCGGTGTCCTTTTTACTTGAAAGAGAGATTGAATTGTTGATTGGAGCTCAATTGGTGCTTTAGTTGTGGTGCGTTCGGGTGTCTCTGATTTTGTTGTTGAGGTAACTGCTGCATTGTCTGTTGCCAATGGTGCACCTGTAGTTGTTGCCGGTGCTGGTGTGTCACCTTTTCCCACTGATTTTGAGGGAGACTTTGCTTCCGAACTTGGAGTAGGTGTCGGTGACTTGGCCTTATCTTGTGGTTTATTAGCACCAGCACCTTTACTAGCTTTTGGCGTTTCAGCAGCACCTTGTTTTTGCTGACCTTGCTTTTGTTGTTGTTGTTGAGGGTTTTTACTCTTTGGAGTTTCTGAAGACTGCTGCTGTTGTTGATTTTGTGGCTTTTTAGGTTTAGGAGTCTGCTGTTTCGGAGCAGCAGGAGTTCCAGGTTCCCCATCTCCTCCTGGAGTAGCACCTCCACCACTTTTGTTTTTTCTCGCCTCCTTCAGTTTCTTCTTCGCCGCCCTTTGTGCCATAACCTCTTCTCTAGATAACTCAGCACCCGGAGTGCCTTCACCACCTCCCTCTTGCTCTGTCTTCTTATCCATTTCTTGCTTCACTCTACAATAAACCAAACCAAATTAAAACATTAGTTAGCTACATTAATAATAACCATAAACTATTAAATAATCAAAATCAACACAAACTCAGTAACTTGACAGCTGTTTCTCATCTTACCAGTTCACCAACCACCTTCTCCCTTTAAAAGCACATCTACAGATTTCAATCTTCCTATCTCAAAGATACAATTCAACTTTTACAGTAATTTAATACCAGAATAGTAGTTAAACTTAAATTAAATGTTCCCAATTTAAATGACCGGCATTAAGTGGAAAGTGCAAAAACCAAACAAAAACAGAGTCTGATGCAACTTGATACAAATAGCAAGTCAGCAAAGTTCGCAATGTCTGTTGTTTGTGGTGGGTGGCGGGTGGCCATATGGCCATGCCGTGTAAATACATAAACTTGTGCTCCTTGTTTTTCTGGTGCATAAACAAACCAAAATCCAAAACATTTATAAAAAGTCTAGGCAAAAGCAGTCGCATTTGAGCTTTGTCTATTTAAAAAGCGTTACTTTCATGTCAAATTGTACGTTTTTTATTGAAAAGTATTAGTTAGTTTTAAAAACAATTTAAATTTATTTAATTTAAACCATATTAAATACATAGGTAGTACATAATTAATCATGTTCAGCATTCCTCATCGCCAACAAAGACTTTAACGTAACCCTACTCGTCATCTTAATAAAACTCAAAACTGTTGACCTCTTGACCTTATAAATACAAGAAGATTTAATCATCAACGGCTTACAACTCTTTTGAAATTTTCTCATGTAAATTATCTCTCTAAACTTTGTGCCCCACATCAAAGCACTTCCACTCGTCCAAGATCTCACCGATTTCCCAGAATCCCCCACCAGTCTTCCCAACATTTCCAAACTGCAAAGCCAAACAGCATTCCCAAGAATTAAGCAAATAAGCAATATTGCTTTACTAATTCGATTAAGATCACTCCATTGCGTTAACAAAACTAATTGTGAAAACACACTTAATTGTAGCATCATCCCGTGACCAATTAAAACATGTGAACCAAAAGATTTAATAAAAAGATTAACAATTATTTGAAGTGACCTGTAAACTAAAGTTAAATTACAAATTTTTCTCAAATTTATTGTAGTTTTGTACTGGTAATTGCCTTTTCTTCCTAATCGAATTTCTTTGCTAATTAATGAAGCAAAAATGAAGAATGAAAGGGTTAGGATGTCTTGAATGAAGTGAAATGTACATGCCATTTTCCCAACCAAATATAAATGGAATACACCGTAAATTAGGTATAGTTCGAAGGCCATTGTTTCCGGAATCAATTTGCTGAGGTTGTGGTAGGCGTATGCGGGGTCATGTGGATAGATGAAGTAGTGACCAGCAATAATAAAAGGGGTGGTCACCGATCCAAGTATATTCTGTAGGCACATGGCATCCCAGATTCGATTTATTTTGTTGTCATTTGGATTATAGAATGGGCGGAATTTTTCTGGAAATAATAATTTTAATAATTTTAATTAACTATTTAAACTATGAATGTTCAATGGGTATTTAATTTAAATGCTTACGAGCAATACGGTTTCCAAATAGAATTGCCCCGTTAATGTAGGCCAAGTATTCTTCAAGTTTCCAGATTAAAATGTAACTTTGAAGACTGGGAATTATGTTGAGTAGCCACATTAAATACAGAAAGCTGTCTCCAGTTAATTGATGCGCTTTTAATAGGACTATTAGTTGATAAGTTTGGAAAAATATTATGAGTGGAAGCAGAAAGGATTCTCGATTAAAGTTGGATTGGCATCGTTTTTCACAGATGTATATTCTCTTTGTGGGATCCCAGACGAAAGGAAAGGTGTGAAAAATTTGGGATATTTGGGATCTGATGTGACGCAATTTACAGATGAAATCACTTTGGGTATACATGTTGATCCCAAATATTCAGCTAGAAACTTTGATTTGACTAATAACTTTAAAAATTTTAAATGTTGAAATCAAATAGTGGATCAAGTTTTGAAAATAAATGCAGAGAGAAACATTTTTTGTTGTTGTTACTGATCAATTCTAACTGTAGAATTAAAAGACAAGAATAGCTTTTGTTATTAATTTGATTTTCACATTAATTGACAAAGCAATTTGAAGTTGAAGAATATTATTCTTTTAATAAACTTTCATATTTTTATTTTAAATTGCGATTTCATTAGTGATATTTATTGAAATCGATTTTCAAATTGAATGGAAAATTACTTTTAAACTATATTAAAAGAAGAAACAAAGGACTTATAAATATAAAATTTTAACGGCAATAAATACAAATAAACTATCAAAAGACAGATTATAGATAGCGTGTAACGGGAACGTTTGAAAGCCAAGTTTTAAAATGCTTTGCAGTTATTTGATGGACTGATGATTCCTTAAATGTAATTATTTACATGATGTGCTATCCATAATCCATATAAAATCAATAATATCATGAAATAAAGTTAAATCCTTTTCTCCGCGTTAGATTTAGACACCAAGTAATTTAGAATGTATTGTATTACCCGCAAATTATGAAAATGTGCGATTATGAAACTAACAAATTTTAGCGAATCAATCAGAAAATTAGGGCGTGGCGCTACTAACTATTTAACGATTCAAAATTGACAAGAAACGCCAATTACTTTACATAATCATTCGGTAAATAATTACAACTAATTATTTTCATGACCAAAGATAAATCAATGTCTACAGTTTTGGGAGTGGGCGGGGCTATATAATTATTGCTGCATTTAATACTTAATTTTTTTATAAATTCCGTTTCTTTACAAAAAATTACAAGAGATTTATTTAAGCAGTCCACGTTCCTTAAACACAATACAAAGTTGACATGTGTCGAGAAGCAACGCATAAAGGTATCCTCTCATTGTACCCAACTGCATGCTTCCAAGCGAGCCATAAGTCACGGAAATATGTCTCAACGACTTCACCATCCTTCTCAAATCCGGCTTTTGGCCTTCCACATTGCGCCAGTGCATTTTAACCTTTTTGCTCTCCACGTCCACCAAAGTTGCCATTTTCCACAATACAACAATCAGTATGAAACCATACATTGATGTAAATGATACAATAATGTAAAACTTCAACTCAATCGCATTAAAACCCAACACGGTAATTGTATTTGTCATCTGAAGAACCCAGTACATTATTCCCAAATAAATTGACGTCAAAACACTGAAAGATTTGTTAATTGGAACAAATAAAACTGCTAATGATTGATAATTTTGAATTGTGATCCGAGACACCATCTTTTGTTGTAAAATATTCAGCTCGGTTTTGTAAGTTTTTATTATGAGGAAGGTGTAAACACAGCATGTACGAATCATATTAGCTGCTTCAGAAATACTCCAAGTTCCTATGAAAATTCTCACAAGAAATATTATCCACCATGACCAATAATTTTCATGCCATTTGGATGGGAGAGCAATCCGAAAGAAATGGACTGGGGCGTCAATTTCTAAGTAGAATGCGATTGGGGGTAAAGTCGCGTTTATAAATAGCCATATATAATTAACCGACACCAAAAATAATCCAAATGTGTCTTTAGAGTTTTTGTAGAGTTTGTCGGTCTTTGCTTTAATTCTGGAATAAATGTTTTGATGAGACCTTTGCGTCCAATGACTTTCACTTTTGCTGAGTTTTGGGGAAAAGTTAAATAAACGATTAAGGAATAGTACCCAATCATGTGAGTTTTTGAAAAGGATGAATGACGTTGAAGCAGTCATAACTGTTATAAAAAGCTGAACAATTAGAGTAAATATCTGGAGAACATTTAAATTGGAGTAGACTTTTAACTGATAGCAAGTTAGAACAACGATGCTGTTGAAAATAGCCACCCAAGGCTGCAGAAAAATATTGATGAATAACCAGCCTTTTAATTTGTATTTATTGGGAACATGGATGAATTGACCGGAAGTGTTGTCCCAGTTGAATGGATGCCGATAGTGGAAGATTTCGGTGAGGATTTTGTGTTGCATTTGTAATGCTGTACGACATAGGTCTGAAGGTGGCATTTTTTAAAAATATTTTGTTTCCGCTGTAGAATTAAAACTTTAAACATAAAGTGAGATTATCTAGATTTTCTGAGCCGGAAAGAATTAAAAATGGTGGTTTTGTTTTAAAGACCTTTACAAGTTTGGAAGTATACAAGTACAAGTTTGGAATAATAAGGAATTATAAACGTAATTTTCTGATATTTATCTTTTTAACGGCTAGGTCAAAGGTTGTGATACTTTTTTCCTAACGCAATCGACTTCAAAAATTCCAACTTTGTTCGTTTCTCGGAATAGCGCTCAATTTAAAAATATGGTTTTCGGAATGTGTTATGTTGCGAGTGGTTTGGTTTAGATGCGAGCAAAAACGCACGAAATAAATGCAAAATAACTTCAAGAAATTGATAGTTTTTCTGCTAATTATTACTCACACGAAATAACACAAAGTATTTGTCCAAAAGGTCATGAACAGGAGAAAAGAAAAGAGGTTGGTTTTGAGCTACTTGTTTTTGTAGCTTGTAAATACGACGACGACGACGACTCGCACGGCAGTAAAGTTCTCGGGGCCCGTGGCTGAGATTTTAATATAAATTTTAGAGGAGCTGGGCACACCCAAAAATACAGAATATTTTCCCTCTCGACTCAAACCGAGTGAACTCTGATTTACAAAAAAAGAGGATTTGCCATTTTAAAAGAGGGGTTTGAGAGTAATCCAAAAGTTAAAAAAGTCAATCGATTTCAATTGGCAAATACGTAATTTTTGGTGGATTTTAGATGATTCCGAACAATCTTCGTAGTTTATACAGTAAAACCTCCCTAAAAGCAAAACCTCCCTACAAGTCCAGCTCAATTCTCTCCCATGGTGTTTTACCTGTTAAAAACCTCCCTTATAAGCAAACTCTTTATAAGCAAAAACTCTCTATAAGGAGATTCATTTTGTATCCCTTCAGACGAAAATACCTCTTTATAAGCAAAATTCTTACATTTTTGACGAAAAAATTAAGATTTAGCGTACATGTATCATACATACAAACACGACGTACTATTAAGCGTTGATTACATAGCAAAAACCTTTAACGACTTACCAGGGAAGCTCCCGGAGTGGTAGTGCCAAATTGAAAATTCTTTGGTCACACTTGATTATTTAAATCTTTTGAAATCGATTGGTGTAAAAATTTTGCTGTTCAAATGATATCTTGATGTCATACAGACCGATCAAAATCAGCGCTTCAGGCAAAAACGCTCCATTTGAAAGCACGCTGCGAGTCTACGCGCCTCTCACTTTTGCCTTTCCAGCAGACGTTTTTCCCTAGAGGACAGATAACAGTTATGTTCATTCACTTATCTATTCATAAAAGTATTCCATAGATAATAAAATAAAATAGCGAAGCTCAATTAAGTCACTGATTGACACAAATAAACTTGCCAGGTACAAGCACAATTACGCTTATTCAACTGTTTTCTGTGCTTTAGGATAAAACGTCTGCTGGAAAGGCATAAGTGAGAGGCGCGTGGACTTGCAGCATGCTTTAAAATAGAACGTTTTTGCCTGATGCGCTGACATTGATCGGCCTGTATGACATCAAGATATCATTTGAACAGCAAAATTTTTGCACCATTCGATTTCAAAAGATTTAAATAATCCAGTGTGACCAAAGAATTTTCAATTTGGCACTACCACTCCGGGAGCTTCCTGGTTAGTCACTTTAAATCGTCTCTGTGCCCATATTTTTATTCATAATTTGTGTTTTGCGTTTAATCTTTATTTTTGTTTCCAGAAAGCCCTAAAACACTCCTTATAAGCACAACTTCCCTTATATGGAGATTTTCTCTGTAAGCAAAACTCTTTATAAGCACAGGAAAAAAATTTCCGTTGGGCTTTGCTTATAGAGAGGTTTTACTGTATTTATAAGAAAAAAATTAATCCCATTTATTATTAACATCAATGATATTGGCATAGCGAAATAAATTCATAATATATTTATGGGAAATAAAATAACTTTATAGTTATGACACAAAAAATACATTTGCATTATGAAAACTCTTAAATTTTGTTATGCGCATTTTATTTGTGGCATAACATATTTATTAAATGCCAGGTATTTACTGGTACTTTATAATAATACATGGTGGGAGCGAAAATGTCCGTCCGTGCGATAACTCAAGAACGCTTCAACCGATTTTGATGAAACTTCGTAAACATATTCAAGTAGTACCAAGGAGGAACCCTGTTTATTTTGAGCAAAATCAGTCAACCCACAGCGGGTCAGGGGTCAAAGGTCAGCATGTTTTTAAATAGTAACATATAGCATGTCATACATTATCATTCGAACGCAAATGAATAGGCAAACATTGACCAATGATTATTTTTGACCTAACACATATAATAGATGAATAACATTATTGATCAAAGACGAATAATGATATGTATTACTAAATTTAGATCGAATGGGAAAAAAATTACATCAGTTTTTAAACGAAGTTAAAAATGATACTTTAGTACTTTCTTTGCATAAGAAATCTATAAATTAACAAAAAAGGGTATATGTCGCAACAAAAGCCCGCAAAACCTTTTCTGCATACTTGTGGAATAAAAAAATGTTTTCATTCTTCTTCTAGGAAATAAATTTCAGAAAAAATCAAAGATAGTTGTAAATCAATTTAAAAACCAGGATATGCGGTTCTCACGTATTCTATGGCGCGTTATTGTTATTATTATGAATGCAAAGAATTAAAAAGTATCCGTCGATGAGCTACAATGAATACTATGTATGAAGGTTCCTACCTCAGATACAAAATATTTTTTCATGTTTAAATACTCAGAACTAAGTTAGCACCTAATCAACGGAAAAACATCAATTTCATCGTTTTTCTGTTTTTGATCCCAGCCACCACGCTAACGCCCCGAGGTCACTGATACTTGGCATACTGTACTGTTTACTCATACCCTACCACCATATCACCAAAATTAAAATCCCAAACATGATGCACAGAAGTGCTCCAGGCCCAAGAATATTGCTCTAACAAATTTTAGCCAATCATTCAGAAAAAAAGGCGTGGCGCTACTAACCATTTAACGATTCGAAAATGTACAAAAATTACCAATTATTACAAAGCTGGCATGTGTCGAGAAGCAACGCATTTCACCAATTCGCGTTCATCAGTTGATCCTTTTGTTTGGAAATTGTATCCTGTGCAACTTTCAGTTGGTCATTCTGCTCCGCAAGTTTCTGATTCTCCTGGGCCAGCTCCAATTTTAACTTTTCTAGTTCTTCATATCGATTTCCATAGATACCGTCTGGTAATGAAATGGTAGTATCGTTTGGGTGACCAGAGTCCAGTGAATCAGGGGAATTTTGATCTGAATTTTTTTCAGCGTTGCTGTTGTTGGCTTCGTATTCATTATTTTCAAAATCTTCTTGTTTTACGGTCAGAAAACGAAATGGATTATTCTCCATTTTTGAATATCAATTTTAAAATTTAAGTAAATGTTCTTTGGAAATTATGGTATATATATTTGGTACTATGATTTAGCCGGATATTTTGCAAATGATTAATAAAAAATGACTTTGGAAGTGGAAGGTAGATGGTTGTTAACTTGTTAGATAGGATGTTGCTACTTGAACGTATATTTCAGAAATGGCTTGTCCCGGGCGCCGTGCTCGGACATTTAGTCTAATTTTAATTTAAAGATAATGGCGATAAGCTATTTATTCATTTAGGAATTATGAATGACGCACTTTAAGTAAGCTTAAATAATGAAAAGAATTAATAAAAGGTCAAAGTTTTAAGTTGAAATCCAAAAATAATACACATACCGGAAAACCCCAGCATTTGTTAACATAAACAATGCCTTGGCTTGTCAAACTTAATTTTTCCAACAAACAAAACTTTCAACCTTGTCTTGTGAAAGAGATAAAGCAAAGGTAAATAAATCGGTAAATACCGAGGTAGGTAAATGCCAGATATAATGTGAAAACCCGGCTTCGCCGGGGTTGTTTCTGGTGATCCTTGTTTGAATGATATATGTTGGAGA
>JAQFYG010004453.1:0-11011 GCA_034694325.1 Entomobrya corticalis | reverse complement strand
CTTCAGAAAAAAGAGAATTACAATAATTTTTTAGATGAGTGTTCACACATCATCTTTACACATAGTCAGAGGGAAAAAGCTTGAGCGACAAGAGAGGCTTATTGCCAACACGTGAAGGTGTGATGCACAAGCACCATTCACCACTATACAAAAATATCGAAAAAAGGGATAATTAAACAAATGCTATCGCTTTATGCAGATTAGCAAAAAATACTCAACTCCTGATCCTGACACTAAGCATGCATTCATTAACTTTTTAAAATAAAAGGCATTAACCAGAACTATAATCATGGATTGTCTTCAAGAGTTAAAAGGACAAAACTAAGCTTCTCATTAATACAGAATATTAGCGTATGATCAACTACGGCAAACTATGGTTATATGGTTTGGTCCGCATCCATCATTATAAATGGTCATCATGATTTACTTTTGGCTTTTGCAAAAACTCGTTTGTCCTTACTCTGTTTAACTGCCTAATTGTTAATTTGTTAAGGATTAAAAATGTTTAAGCAGGAATAAACCAGTATCACATGGAAAAGTATCAATGTTTTAAAGATAAAAAGAGAATGTTTAACTAATGTCAATTGCACAAAAACATATATTAAGTACACATAGTTGCACAGACCTGCGCACAAAATTTGGTGCCAATAAGTCAAGTTGTATTTCAGTTGTAATGCAAATCTCCACACACAAATACACCGACTGAATTTTTATAGCATAAACTTCTTATGCCTCTCAGCATTTTTTTGAAACTAAAAGACGTTAATAAATAATATCGCGTTTAAAATGACACCTTGTAAACAAGTAAATATAAAATATTAGTGCATGTAAATATATGCATGTGTTTTGATTAGAAAATGAACGTAAATGATTCAATTGACATGAGCAAATAGCCTAGTTCAGATGAAATTATTTTCTAAAATGAAAAAAAGCATAAGTCATAAAGTTCAATATTCTCATACAAATTTGCAATCTATTACCGTTTTGCTGGAAAAGTTTGAAACCGATAAATGGACGTTTGAATGTTGAAGCAAGTGATACGCATAAAAACAGACGCATGGAATAAAAGTGCCTAGTTTTTAGATTTCAATATTGGTCAACAAAGTAGTTGAAACTTAATGTTTTTGAGCCTAAAATCATCTTAATCCACCAAACCGACATGTCAAACATTTGGCTTAATATCAGGCAAATAATATTATGATGAACCAAAATAAAATTTAAAATAATCAGTATCAGATCAAATCTAGCAACCTACAAGTTAGAACAATAAAAACAAGACTGTAATTTTTAATATTACTTAACAGAGTGTTCGTAATTTCCAAAATGAAAATTTTAACAATTCGATTGCAATCAGAGACTATCATTTACCATTTAATTGACCTATGTACATTTTATCAACGTTATACGAACTATGACATCAATGCGAGCTAACACTTGTACTGCTCATAATGCAATAACAATTATAACCTACGTCGCACTCAAAATATGATTAACATTTTATAATTATGCATTTAAACAGTTAGTTTATTTGCACCGGAGAACAAAAATCCAAAAAGCATAAAGTTTCAAAGTACTTTTAAAAATTACATTAAAAATATTATTAATATTTTGATTCTTAAAAATTCACACTATTTCATACACTTAATTTTTCTATGTTCCTCAGTGTCAATTCTTCACAGTTTTGAAAATTGACAAGACTTACAAACAGAGATAACAAATTAATTAACATTATAGTACGTACTATTCATCAATCAACTAAAATACAATAGCTCAATTCAATTAAAATTCAATGCACATTGATAATATTAAACCTCGTTATGGTGCTTACTCTTATCTTTAAAATTATAAAATATAACAATTACGGATGTATTAGATAAATTTGGAAGTCCTGAATCAAGAATTTAAGTTCACGGAGTATCAACTGAGTGCTGGAAGGCATTAAGCTCTGGAAATGCAAGGCTTCGTCAAATCTGCCTACTGATAGTAAAGTGTGCTAGCAAGCCTGTACTTTTCTCAAAATCCAGAACTTGTAGATGGCTGGAATACATCCTTTGTGGTAAACATAAATGTCTAGCTTCTTGAAAAATAACATTGAAACGGCTTGATATGAGACATATACATATAAAAAATAATAATTATTATAAGAAAAATATTGTGAATATGGTATATTTTTACCTGTTTATAACGTGTATCCATTTTTTCCATCTTTGTCTTTGCCCTCTAAATTTATCATTTATGACAATGACGGCTCCCGTTGCAGCTGCAATAAAAATAGATTACCAAACAAAAATAAAATAAAAAATTACGTTTGTCAAGACACCAAGCAAATCATTCATTTATAACTCCGTATGAAGTGTGTACGATTATCACTTACGAATCATCATCTGGCGAATGCCATCCAGTATGGTAAAACGCTGACAATTTCGCAATTTTTATCATCTTCCAGCTTTGTAAGGACGCTGAAGTCGTTTTCCGGTATGGCAGGAGCAAAGTATACGCAGCTGTCCTTTACATCATAATACTGGTGTTTCCTTGAGAGTACCACTTTGATAAATGGGAAGCGGGCATGCGAAAAGTCAGCGGTTCTCATGGAATGGAGATGATTTACAGCAAGGGAAATTCCAGAGACTTTTGGTTCCAGCATTTTGTGCCTTAATTCGTTTTCGGTGCATGTATCAATATAACTGAAAATTATTATAAATTGATGATTATATTTTACAAAGTTGAGTGAACAAAACTGTCAGCATGGTAGTTTTTAAAAATGCAAGATACACTACTACATTGTATGTTAGTTGGAACGGAATACCGGGGATAGCTTTAATCAATTTCATATAAATTAAATATACAAGTTCTTTAAGGAATTGGAAAAGTTTATTTAGAGCAAACCTGGTCGAAGCCCAAGGATTTTTTGTGGCAAACGTCAAAATGTTTTGACATAGAGACAATAAATATATTACGTCATTCGAATGCAAACAACCAGGGCTGCAGCAATCAATAAATTTGTGGTTACCTACTGCAACCATGTCGTTCTTGCCAATTTGATAGAAACGCTTGTACAGATTTTTATTTAAAATAGTATTCATGTTAAGACGGTACTAAAAATATTTTTTATTCAGGAGGTCAAAGAATATCTACTTCAAACATTAAAACACATTCGATGTGACAAATCATACTATTCGTTATGACCAGAATGGTTTTGACCGGCATTTTTTTCAGAACCTATTCGCCTGGGAATAAGCACATAAGATACCAGTAAAAATACAGCAAAAATGTAGGCAAAACATGCCATGATGCCATTTAAGCAGTTATTTGCTAAATTTTAGCAAATTCCTTGAAATAGTTTTTTCTAAGTTTCACAGTTTGTATAAATATTTTAACACTCACTTATGTCCAACGTTTGCACCATCAATCACCAGGGGCCTGATGGTATTGGAGGTGAACATTATGTCGTCAAAGCCTCCTTTTTCGTAGCAATTAACTACCAGTTGGAGTAATTCCATTTCTTCTTTTGTTTCGGGTAGCTGCGATTTCCCTTTCCGGTTAGTAGGCTTTTCCCCGTAAGAGCGTTGTGGAAGAGGTTGAAAAGAGTCTTTTCCAATTTTCATCATTTCATTGTCCAACGCAAATCTGTGACGTAAAAAAACTTTACTAAAGTACAAAAGTATTCTTTATTCGAAAGTACAAAATATTAAAATTATTAGTAAATTGGGTAAGTCATGCAATAATGTTGCTTATTTTGGCTCGTAGTGCACCCGAAAATTACTTTTTTCCTTGTAGTCAGAAAATTGGCAACATTTCTTGAAATGAGCTTTTTTGAATGTATAAGTGGTTTTTTAGCAAAATTTCGAAAGTATTGTAAAATTAGAAAAATTATCTTATATTATGTACTGTTGTTTGAAACGGCTGATTTCGAATACAGATACTTCTAAGGACACTCATAATTTCATGTTGTTGCAATACCAACTATGCTACAAATGGCTTTACTTATAAGTCAATATTAAGTTCTTAGTTTCGAATAATTTGCCTCAATTTTCTTAAAATACTCCGTTTGCAAAATTGTTACGGGGCGCTTGAGTCGTTTTTGTCGTGACGCCTGAAAATTTCTAAATTGACGACATAGGTTTGACTATTAAGAACTATTTAGGCTTACATTATTGATGGCCGTTACATATTCGCTTGTTTTACTAATAACGTCAATTTCTATCTGGTTCAAATTGCCATTGTCTTTTTCCCTGGCTAGTTTTTCCTTTTGTTCAATAAGCATCTTTATTTCTTTCTGAAAGCCTTCTATATCAGAAGTTGTAGTTTCCAATTGAATTAGAATTTCCTCATGTGAAATCTTCAGCTTCATGAACTTTTTCTTCAAGTTTTTATCATTTTGATGCATTAATTTCAATTGGCTGCTTTCCTCTTCAGCGACTTTCAGCTGCTTCTGCTCCAAGTGTTTTGATCTGATCCCGACTTTTTACATTTTCTTGATCCATTTTCTGTACAACCGCCTCTTTTGCCTCCAACATTTGCTTGAACACCGTAATCTCAAGTACCTCTCTTTCTAACTTCAAAACTTTATCTTTGACGCTTCGTTTTTCCTTTGTGATAATATTAATTTCATTTTGAAGCTCTTTTACTTGACTCACAAATAAACACAAAGTTTCTTTTTCTTTTTTCTCTACTTCATCACACTTCCCTTTAGACATCTCATGCTGCTTGAAAGTTTCCAATTTCTCCATTTTACACTTTGCGCACTGATTTGTCAATTCCTCCATTTTTTCTGCAGTCTTTTTATCCAAATCTTTCTGGTTGGAATTAATCTCTTAAGTTTGGCTTACTCACGATCAGTACATAGTAATATATATGCTGTTTCAAGTTGGGTGTATTTTGTTATGGAGTTTTCAAGTTTTTGAGTGGAGGTTTCTTTGTCGTGAAGCAATTTTTGTTCATCCGAGTTAATTTTCTGTAGTTGATTTTGGAGTTCACTAGTTTGTTTGCTATACTGTTGCTCAAATTCCATTAGCAAGTCATTGTGTTTAATTTCCAGCTCAGTTTTCTTCGATGCTGAGTCTTCAACCGCTTTGTTGTACTGCTCCGTTAACTCACTTGTTTTAATTTCCAGATTACTACGCTCCTGAATATACAGCTTCAACTTCGCTTCAACGACTTCACACATCTCCTCCCACTCTTTCACAACGCACTCAAAATTCTTCTCCATAACCAACTTTTCATTTCCCAACTGCTCCGTATCCTTCATCAACATTTCCAGCTCCACTTTCTCCCTCCCTTTCCCAATTTTGATTCTTATTTTCTCTGCTTCCTTCATCAAACTTTCGTATTTATTGGCAGTAGTAGCACTTTCCTCCAATTGCCTCTTTAACTCTGCTGTAACCTCCTCTTCTTTCAAACCAAGTCTGTTCAACTCTTAAATATTTGCTTCAGATTAAAGACCTCTTGGTTCTTGGCTTCAACTTCCATATCTTTCCAATTGATGAATGATTCCAAGATAGAGACCCGTTCCTTCAGCTCAGTAATAGTTTTCTCCACAACTAGCTTTTTGTGTTGAATTTCTTTATCTTTGTGGATCATTTTTGTTGCTAATCGTTGGTTTTCCGAGCTTAAAGCCGTAATACTAGTGGTCATATTGATGCAATCTGTGTTCTGCATTAATAGTTGGTCAGTTATTGCTTGTTTTTCTTTTTAATATTTTTCAGTACTTCTACTTGTTGGCTAAACATTTCGTTATGCGTAAATACGCTATTAAGCTCCTCTCCTTTTGCGCGTGACTCCCTTTTCAATTTTTCAAGCTTAAAATTGATATCATCTCATGTTCCGACGACATCAACATTTATCAGGTTGTCTCCTGATTGGACCTCTTTTATTGTATTTTCCTTGCTCCTATTGTCCAGTTTGTCTGAAATATAAAATTTTGATATGATGTCTATGACAACACTTTGTTACTAATTAAGTTTAAAAAGTTTTTACTTCCCGCATTAGAAAACAGTTTCATTGTCAGTATCATCACAGTTTTATTTTCCATAGATCTTTGATTCAGTATACGAATCTTTTCTCAGAGTAAAGGGCGTCGCATACTGTAGACGTACAAACGTCAACGCTATCATCTATGTGAAAGCTATCCTCCCAAAGGTTAATATTTTTTAAATAAGTTTCTAAACAGCATAGCATGAACACGATTGATAATCTAAAGTATCGTTATTTCTCAGTTATTTTCAGTTTCCTTCAATGGTCCGAAAGCCACGGGGGAAGATGAACTACTTGTGATTTTGATGTTGACCCGGATCCACGGTTTCGTTGGTTTTTCATCACAAACTCTGTACTCCTCGATGAACATTAAAAAATTCATTCCAGATGCATTAACAGCGAATAGTAGTACACGTGGCGTCCTGTTCTAATCCTTTGATTCCACCTCAGAAAACTGAACATGCGACCCCGATTGGCTCAGGATTCAGCTCTTCTAAAGATTAAGCTCGTCTTTTCACTTCTCCACATAATCCTTATTTCTGGACAATGATTCATCTTGAGCAGAGAGAATAGAGAGAGACAAAACAAAAAATTATCCGTCAAACGCGTTTAAGTTGTTTTCGGTGTACCTTTGTATCTTAGTGATGTTTTTACCAAATTTTTTCCTCGATTGGGATAATTCGACACACGCTCATGTGCATGCACCTTGTTTTACAATTAATGACTCAAATATTTTGAAATGTGACGATGAAATTCTCCAATTCTATGTGACGAGATCAATTTTGCAATGCTTTTATACAAATGAGACATTCCGTCTTTTTCCTGGCCCAATTGTTGTAGCAAAATTGGCTAAAAGTATGCCCACAGTCAACAACAGACCCTTAAATAAAAACTTCATAACAAACAGTCAGCAGAACAGCATAATTTAGATTCATAAGTTCGAGAATTTTCTTATAAATAAGTATCTTCCATGAAGGCGGTATTTGGCATTGGCTGAACGAATATCCATTTCCTTCCTCCAATGCTCTTTCCTCTCCTTGATCCTTTCGCATTCCAATTTTCAAATGAATATCAGTACTTTTCAGTTTTGCGGATTTTTGAAATTTGAACTACTGCCAGTTGGAAGATGACTTTCAGGATCTGACTTGCTTCTTCATCCGATGATGATGAAGTTCTGTTTTCCAGTTCGATCGATGACATCTTTGGCTCGTCCCGTTTAGCAAGTTTTTCCAGGAGACGGTTAGCTATTCGTTTGTAATCAGCTATCTTTTACAATTAGTTTTGCAATTAATAATTATCATAATTAAGTAAATCGATTGTCCATGTAATTATTGGTACATTGAACCATTGAATCAAACACCACACAAGATGCATGTATTCATATGAATCGTATCAACCCTTTTAATTGATAGGCTGATACTCAAACTCAAAACATTTGCATGCGTCAATTGCTTCACAAAGTAACTGATAGAAACTTTGGTACACCCAAACAATCAAAGACGCAATTTGACGGATAGAATATAAAATTACAATAGTTCTATCGTTCTATTTTAAATACTTTCATTCTTCTATGATCTTGAGTGATTTTGCATATTTTAGTTCCATGGCAGCTTTGAAATATTCTAAATTAAAGTAAAAAACTAAATGAACTTGGCATGCATTAATATGTGTCTAAAAAAATTATCGTATGCAAGTACGTGATTGTTAGTATCTCCGAACAAGAAGACGTACTGTGAATGGCTGCAACTGCACGGAAACCCCAACCGACTTGTGCCTAATGTGCAGTCCCTAATGGTTTCTTACTTCCTAGGCTAGTGGATGGTTTAAAAATCTCTTTGGTAGTAAACTGGTAGGACCAACTCCTGGAAAACCAAACAGTGAAACAATATTTACAAAATGAACTATATGAAAACATAAATACTATATGGCAAACATTGTGAAGATAACCGTTAACCTGTCCATTATGTACTCCCGGTTTTCCCATCTTGACCATTGAACATGAAATCTGTCATTGGTGACAAAACTTGCCCCGGTTGCTGCTGCGATACAAATTGAGTATCTAAAAATCAAAATTTATAAAAATATATATTTAAAAAAAATCAAATAATTATCATTTACAATGTATTAGACAGTGCATTTTAACGCCGGGGTCCAGACAATCTCGCATTTTCCCTCAGCTACTTGCTTTTTTAGTTTACTAAAATTGGCATTCATTGAAGATCTTGTAAGTTCTGGAGAAAGTAGCACATCAAGGAACTGATATTTTCGGAAGAGTTCTACTTTGATGAAAGAAAATCACGCGTGGTTTAATTCAGCGGTTCGAATCGAATCCAGATGCTCTACAGCTAGTGCAACTCCAGTGTAGAAATGTTCGTAAAAACTAGAAGTAAATTTATTCTTGTTTTCGTGTGGATAAAATCGGTCAATTTAGCTGAAAAACACAATTTATTATTGACGTTTAAGAAGCTTAACATGTAAATAAAATATAATTTCTCATTCGTTAAAAATTTAAATAATTACTTGTATCCAATATTTGCTCCATCGATCACCAAGGGTCTGGGTGTATAAGATGAAAACATGGCTGCATCAAAACCCGGCTTATTATAGCAATTTGCTACTAACTGAAGCAACTGTTTTTCCTCTAATGATTCAGGTGCACCGTTGTTTTGCCTTGACTCTCCATCAGAAGCCTGAGGAAATGGTTGAGAGGGAAGTTTGCCCAGTTTTTCCATTTTCTCGTTAAATTCATTTTTATGACGCACGACGACTTCAAATGGGCTATCTATCAGCTCAATCAAAGCAAAGTAGTCCGCCTGCACCAAAAAATGAGTATTTAGTTTAATATTTAAAAACTTTAGTATCCTTTTGGTTATAAATTAGATATTGATCCTTAAGTCATTGATTTGCTTTTTTTTCAGAATCCACTCACTCTCACTCACTCAATAGGCAGTAACTTAATCATATTTGATTGATTTCAGGATAGGCTGAAAGTTGGAGGCTTATGAGTGAGTGTGAGTGTGCGTTAAAACCCTCAACCTTACTTCAACCGGTTAATTAAAAGTTTCAAATAAGAACATGGATAGGAAATGAATGAAGTTTGGGTTGATGCCATTCACGTAAGGAATCAGAGTTTCTGATCAGCTTAACATCGCAGAGGTATGGCTGAGTAAGAAGATTCAGATGTGCCATTAGTATCAGCCTAAATGCATGGAGTGTATAGAGAGGAAAAGTGTGTCTTGAAGAACCGAATCTTTGCTTTTGATAAACGCGTGAAGGTATCAGAAAGTTTGAGATGGCGATCCATTACTTTTCTGCTATTTGCTTCTAAATGCCGTATGTTAGCGTGCTTTCCCTGGGGCGTGCATTTCACCATCAAAAAGCTTGAATGCTGCACTACTGCTCCAAGTTGCTCCGTCTTGCCTGCTTGTTCATCCAGCAGTTAGCAATAAACAGCACCAGCAAAGCATGCGGAATGCCTATTGTCAAAAAATGATGCTTTTGGGAACGGTGACGGTGACTCACGTTGCCCCGTTTCTCTCCAGCACTTGAGAAATTTTGTGAAATTTGCTGGAGAAGCATGGCTACTGGTCACATGTTCGCCCAATGTAATTTGTATAGGTACAGCATGCTCAATGAAGAGCTCATCAAAAATTGTACACCACCACCACATCCACCAACACTCTCTTGCTAAGCCTCACGCCTAATACTTGCAAAAAATTTGTGTCCTTCTCTTCTCTCTTTTGTAAAATGTTTAATTGTGGTTTATTAAATAAAAATTATATTTACAGTTAAACCTCCTCCTTCACAACTACAAAAAGTTCATTCTGCACATCCTCTGGCACTGATCCTTATCCGAATCTTTTCTGTGCGAATTTAGATAGATTTTGGGGATTGTGGGGGCAAGAAAAAGTTAATTTGCTTGACCTGACCTTTTGAAAACGCCATTTTACAACACCTATAATGCATATTGTTCCCTTTCTCGCGTTGCCCCCTCTTCAAATTTCTGGTTTCCGCGAACGAGCTGCTGCAGTCTTGAGACAGGAATAAGCAGGCTCAGAGCAGATGACCTGGCAACAGATAATGACAACCTCTTGACTCCTGTTTTTATTTAAATAATTCATCCATTTCTCAATGTCGATGTTCTCTTTCCTTTCAACTGATTAGTTTATCACGAGCAAATCAAGGTTGAAAAGCGCTTGCATCAAGGATCAAAGTCTGAAAAAAATAGTTGAGGTGAGGAATGATTGCTTATATTTTAAGTTTATTTGATAAATAGGTATTTCATTCAGACTCATTTTATGGTTGAATGTGAAAAATTTAATGTCCATATTCGAAGTTATACTGCAATGTAATTCATAATTGCTTTGGTCTAACCTTAATCCTTTCTTGTTTTTAAAACAATTTCAGATAGAAGCAGTGTTTAGCAGTCATTACTATCCGATTTTTGTGGTCCCAGTCACTTCACACCATCAACCATGGAAAAATTCCCTTCATCAAGCCGGCAGGCGTCCATCCGTGCAGATCCCGTTGGTCGGAGGAGGAGCCAAAGATTGGAAGCAAGAAGGTCTCCCCTGTCAGTCCCCAAATCTGAATTCATCGATATCATAAAGGGTAATCAACAACCACTTCCAAAGGCAGGGTAGGAATCTAAACCCCAATGTATCGTGACTGGTGGATAAAGGCGTGGACCTTTGATTGCTCGGTTGAACGGACGCGCTCAGAGGGAATCCAGGCACCTTTTAGGCATATTTCCTGAAAAGGTAGGCATCTTATTTATTTATTAACTATCCGGTACGTTGAAATAGTATGTTGGATAGTTTATGCGATGAAGATCCAGTCTGTGTGTCTGTGTGTCTGTCTGGAAACACGATTACTCCAAAACTACTTGACCGATTGACACTTAATTTGGTACACGGTTACCTTAGGACAACTGCTTCTATGGAATTGAATTTCAGCCTCCGGGGTCAAACCCTTTGGGGTCAGGAGGTCAAAGGTCACATGGAGGCTTATGTAGCACCACTTTTTTATTGCATAAATC
>JAQFYG010004452.1:0-11012 GCA_034694325.1 Entomobrya corticalis | reverse complement strand
TCCACTGGTATACTACACCTTACTTGAAGAGTTGCACCTCGTCAATTTATTTTGAAATCATCCAATTCATTTTCAGTGCAGGTTTCGTTGGAACAGTGGGCGTAGCAGTAAAAGAACATAGCTCTGTCACTGAGAGGGTTGTTGAAAACTTTTTTTTCAAAAGAAAGTGAGTAAACCTGTTTCGTATTTAATAAACTAATTTCAGCAATCCTTTTTGACATTGAATGTTTAGTGAATTTTAGTACCTTATTTACGACGTCAAAACGGCGGTTCAGCACAACTGTAAATTGCTCTGCTGTTGCAAAATCGGACTTGTCTAATCCAGATTTGTTTTCGTTTAGAAACGCAATTTGGTCGCGAAACTGGTCATTTGTAAATGTAAGCTCAAAATCTCTTAGCATTTTGGACGTGTCGATCGGTTTCTCGGCTAATAGGCAAAAGGAATAATATATGAGAATAACTTTCTAATACATTTCTTGTTGATAGTAACAACAACAGTGTCTTTACGTTCTTCATGATGACTTATTTCAGGTTCGCTCGAATCAAGTACATCTGAGTTTTTAGTCGGTTTCTCTCCAGCGGGTTTCTTCCCGGCCGCTCGCTGCCTTCTAATAAGTTGGTTAAATCCGTCATCTGAGTCGGAACCAGTACCTATTTATGTTAAATTAAGATTTGGATATAAAATTGAACATGTAGGTTAAAAAAGTTGTTGTTTTTTAGTACAACAAAGTTTATTTCAAAATACCCTTATCTTGTTCTGCATTCGCACTTCTTGCTGGCTTTCGTGGACGCTTCTTTTGCTTTTTGTCTTTTTTTTTGCTCACTGGCTGGGTTACTGTCACTGGAGTCTGGTGACCTACGGATTTAAACTGTAGGTAAAAATATTGATAAAGTTTAATGCGATTTGGCCATGTCATTTGGCTTACATTTCTTCAGAATTAACTTCTCCAAAATCATCATCTGTGTCACTCAAGATGACAGATTTTTGCTTCGGTACTTCAGCTTAAACCCTTAGAAGCTTCTCGTCCTCTTCGCTTATGCTCATCTCTTCTTCTGATCGCCCTGCTGTTGAGTAATCCGCAGCGTTCTTGGCAGTGACACTTTCTTCCGTGTCTGATATGATTGGAGAAACATTGCTAGTCTCACAGGTATCCACGCAGGAGAAGCCAACGGAGACCGCGAAAAGTTTTCCCGGAGTGGTTGATAATTCGCATTTGGCGTAGAAGTTTCCGGGTCATGGTCGTCATGTGGCAATGGACTGTCACAGTTGCTTTGACTTTGTTTTGGTGAATCGGCACAGTTTTCAACAAACGCTTCATCGTCATTGCTTAAGTACTCCTGATTACTTTCAGTATTTCCAGCGCCATTCAATTGAAAACTTGCACCCCTAACGAGCAATAAAAAGACCAGAGACACGTAGTAGTAAATGGTAACAAGTCGAAGCACATTGATAAATTTATGTCCAATTTAATTTTTGAAGAATTAAAGAAGAATGGAACAGCAGACTTACTTGTGAGATGTGATCACTGACTTTTCTAAGGCAGATTTCTCATGTGGGTTGTGGATCGACCTCGACAAGTCGCTTCTCGTTTCTTCAAATATTGGTGGCAGTTTGTATGCTCCTGAACAGAAGCCGCAAACAAAAGGATCTTCTGCACCATACATTTGGATGTCGACATTAGCGCACAAACTATGAAGCGAGCGTTTGCACTGGTCACCTGTACAACAGCCATGTCTAATCAAACACAAACATTTTCCAATAATCTGTATAGCAACTTTCAAACAAAATATTCTACATTCGATTCTTTCATCCTCTGGTAAAGGTATGTAAAAAGGTTCGCAAATGCATCCCTTATACAGTGCATTTTCTGGAGTTGGTTTAGGCTTTTGAAACTTCAACCGGCCTTTCGAAACGTAAACGTCATAGTACTCCTTTAAGTAAACAGTTTTAAACTTGTTAGTTTAGCTCGATTGCAAATGAGTGAGGACGTCAAAAATGAATCAGAAATATCAAGTTTTATTTTCAAAGAAACAACCTGTTACGTAATGTATTCTGCGCCTCGTCAAATAACTTAATAACGGCCTTCCCCCAAACGCTGCCTGGCTGTTTGTAGGCATTATCGGATGTGGCAAGTACTCTCCTGTCCCCACTGGAAATAAAGAGTAGAACCTTAGCTATTCGCTTATCGGTAACTCCCTTACAACTCCAAATGTCAGCAGTAATTTTTTGAGATTCCATTGCCTGCGGATTTGGAAAATATTTAAGACTGGAACAATTATATAACCATGTGTTCAGAAAGACAAAATTTTAAAATTTAATCTAATTTGCAATTAGTTATAATCAACAAGGATCTCAATTATAAAAAACAGTTAAGAAAGTTGCTTTGTCACTTAAGTTTAATTTAATTGCATTATGTTAAATTAAATTATGAAGTGGAAAGTAAGTTTGCCATGTCATTATCAAGTAAACGACCATGAAGAAGCTTTTTATTATACTGTAATGTAAGATAAAAGCTTACTGGTAAACCACAACCACATCTAGCCAGCTTGATATAAGTGAAAGATTTATTCAACAATATTTGATTGTTTGTGGAGTTCCATACCGAGAATCAAATAAATAATAGTAACAGTATTGTCACGAAGGTTTGAGCATTGTTTATCTAATTATTACATTATAAAGAACTCCAGAAGGCACTAGTCATCCCCAAACAAACAAAATATATTGTTAACATTTTGATTATTGGCGAAAAATAACAAATACCTCAACGCAGAGACACAACCAGCTGAGCCAGCATAGCTTGTTATTGTTGGATAGTATTCTGCACTTCATCATTGTTAATGCATTGCAGCTAAGTACTGTACTGTACAGAAACAGCATATTTCGTCAACTACCGAAAGCACAGTAAGTGCATAAGAGGTAGTTAAAGAATAAATAAGTTGTCTGTCTGTGTGTTAGTCTGTGGACACGCGTCCTGCAAACCTACATAACAAACTTATACCAAATTTGGTACACAGGTACCTGACATCAATACTACCTTCGAAATAACTTTTCAGTTCTGCAGGTCAATCTTGATTTGAGATTTGGGGGTCATAATAATTCATGCATTTTTAATGGGAAAAACTGTTTATTTTTTATTCTTATATATAATCAAAATCTTAACACAAATATATACTTTTATGACACCCAGTTGATCTCGCTTGACCGCTAGGGGTCAAACGTAAATATGTGTAGTAGAAGGCTTGGCACGTTGGTGGATTTGATGACGGGGAATTCCAAAATCCCGATTACGTGACCCCATAACCTCACTTGACCCGACAAGGTTAAACAAATACAAAGGTGTAGTAGAAAATTGAATCTTGGTACTTAGGGTTGTTTGAAGGGAGAAAACTTAGGGAATATGGTCACGTGATCCCATGATTATATGGACAAATGTCGCAAATAGAAATTTCATGGATAGCATTGATAATCTCATGTAGTAGGAAACGGTAATCGCTGCAAGTTTAAGGTTACGCCGACGGCTTTGGATAGTATGATCCTTCGGATAGTACGTCAAATTCAGTCGAACGGGGCTAATAGTGTGGTCATTGTTCTTTCGGTAGTTGCCAAACAGTTAACACTCTCCTTGTTGTAGTATTGAAAAGGCACAGGCACAGCTCATCCTCATTTTTGCTGTTGATACTACTTCACTATTATGCATTACCAGCTAAAACACTTCTCAGTCTGTGTTTATATACAACATCTGTAGCATGATGAAGCAAGTGTTTTTATTTTGCCATTGTTGCACTCTGGACTATTTTGCTCAGGAATTTGTATTGAATAGCCATTCAACAGCATAAAGTCGCAGCACAACAATATCACCAGATCATCAATCCAATTGTAGTTCCAATTCTTTTCAAGTGTGACACTTTTGCTGGTTAACAAGAATAAATAATATACTAAGTCAATTGTATTTTTTTCATTCAATTGTTACTTTTGTTCACCAATGTCGTTTTAGAGTAAACCAAAACAGTAAAACAGTATAACCATTGTTTTTGTGTACGAAATGTCCTGTTGTAAAAAGATAGATTATTTAAGAAAGACGCAGATTACAATATTTACAACGAAAATACTTTGCATTAGTTTTTTAATTGAGACAAATTGGTTGTTGAACACAAAAGTTTTGACAAGGAGGCGAGACACAGCATCGTCCTTCTCCAGTGTTAGGCACATAATGTTCTGTATTCTTTAAAACAAATTTTGAAGATAATTTTTACGAATTGATTTATACTTTTTTAAATCGAAAACATTTTTCAAACATAGTTCAAAATAATTTTGATTGCATTTCTCGTTTCAAGCAAATAGGTTCACTAGTACAACTTACATAAAATAGAGCTGACTAATTATAACGACGATAAGTTAACTTTAAAAACATTCTTGCATTGAGAATATTTGTGATAAGGGATATTTTTAGTTAGCTACAATTACCAACAAAAAGTGGGGCATTAGTGAGGACATCATGATTATCCGGAGAATTTAGGTTATCTGTGGGGTTATGCTGTAAGTAATATTTTTGAAATTAAAATGTATGCATGTATAAATCGCAACTAAATCCTGCTAAAATCAAGCGGAAAAAGAGTCTTCGTACAATCTAGTTCAAATTTTATTTAATTTGTGCTCGTTAATTATTGTTTTCAGTGTTCTTTGTGGAATACAACCCATCACTGGCAATGCACTTAGTATTCAAGAGGCTCCAGATGAAATGCAGGTCAGTTTGTCTCGAGGGGCTCACATTACATCTGTCGATACGGCAATCCTTTATACAGACATGGAGGATATTATTTTCACCATACCAGGTAATTCAATCTAACTTGTCTTTTGTACTGTGAAGATAACTAACAGTTCAACTGATTGTCCATGTTCAACTATTTTATGCTCAGATGTTCCTGACCCTCCCCAATTGTCCGCAAAAACCTGTGAAATTAATGACTAGGAGGCATGCCAGCTATTTGACGGCTTGCAGCAAGGACTTATTGACTCATCAGAGCTTCTGGCGGTTATAAACAGGATACTTACCTCAAAAGGCCTAAAAGACGTAGCACCAGCCGATATAGACATCCCCGCATCATGGATAAAGACAATAACTGGTGTCTCAGTTCATTCTAACCAACCTCATCCTGAATTGGTGTCAGCCGTTGGTGAAGATTGGTTTAGTGACACAAACGCCCAACTTATGCTTAGGAAACTTTTGTCCACCAGCAATGAGAATCTGTCAGACCGGGAAAAGCGACAGATTAAACAAGTCCTTAAAATCGGGTTCAAATTAGCCAAATTAGCTTACGCTGGGGATATTACCGATTTTTTCAGTAAACTCTTCGTTGGGAATAACAGCATCCTGACGTTTTTGACGAACTACAAACTTCTTACAAAGCAGGAGTACGCTGAATTCGCCAATTTACCTGCTCGCGTATCTGAACTTCAGACGTCAACAAAGCGACTTCTTTTAGATGTCTTAAACTCTACGGAGTCTGTTAAAACGATGACACATGAAATACAACAAGAAATCAAGGATCACGCATTTAAAATATCAACCATCGAAGATGCCTTTCTGTTGGAGCAAAACACTGTCTCCGACATCATTCGCACCCTCTTCACATCAATTGTGTACTCAGCGCATCTTGCATCATTTGAAGAATGCCGATCTGGACAGACATCCTGTGGCGTTTGTCCCTCCTCAGCTCTTTTACAATCGACTGTTAGAAGTTCAAAGCAGACTCCCCCAGCACATAAAAATCGCAATTTCAGTTGACGAGTACCAACGATATTATCGGCTTCCCCTTTCGCAGTGCGTCTACGATAGTAACGGTGGAGTTTTGAAGGTGTCCATACCGTTGGTTGAGAAAGCTTCAAATTTACATCTCTTTGAATTCCGGGCTCTTCAATTTGGACACAACGACCAGACCTGCTCAGTTGCAACTACTTCATCATTTGTTGTTAAAGATGTCAAACTTAACAAGTTGTTTTCTGTGACCGAGCTGGACGACGAAATTTGAACACCTTTAACCACCGGTATGTGCCGAGTTTCATATGTAAGTTTATCTTGACAGCCATTTTTTAACGTTTGCCATTGGAACCAGTTACTATTAACCTTATGCCGTATTTTAATATTTACTTCGATTTTACAGGCAACTGCTGGAGACTCTAAAAATATTTGCATTGCTTCGTTACTGAGGTAAGTTATAATAATATTTTGCTTTTTAGTAAATAAAAAATAAAACCAAAATAAAAGTTAATGTTATTATGCAACAAAAAAATTTTTTTTTGGTTTTTTACAATGGTGGGGAACCAGCCAGCGTTATAAAAGAAACCTGTGGGCTAGAGTGTTTTCATGATCCCAGACCTTCCCTGTCCCAAATTACCGAAGACGTCTTCATAGGACTTCACCTTCCAGCGCAAGATGTGAGACTGGAATGCCCTAACGAGACATTATATTTCAACTCCAATATTGAACATGGTTCAGTTCGTTTTCAAACTGTATGTGGATGCAAAATTATGTTTGGTGCAACAATGATGGGTAAATCATCAGCCAAAATCTGTGACGCTTCCCGAAAGCCCAAAATAGATCATATTTTGCCCGTCCAGATGTCAAGGTACGTCCATTAGTTTTTAAAAAATTTATCTCATAATGTAATGCTAAAACTGAAGTGCTATGCTGAAGCTACGTTTGTTTGCTCCTTATTCTGATTTAACGATCTCCTGGTATTTACCGATGACGGTTGGGACAATACTGTTTTTTCGAATCATGAGGAGGTCTACAATAAAAATTCGAAATTCCATTTCGCGAAATTCCATTTCGCGTCTCTGCTGCAGCATGGAATTTTATTCAATCCTTGGTGATGGTCTACCTCTATTTCCGTATTAACGCCATCGCAGCAACCGTGTTATCTTTTGGCAACAATATGCCCCTTGTCCGAGCTGGTAATTCTCCTCCTTGTGAGCTTCCTGCTGAAACAAACGCCCTTCTTTGGTGCATTTTAGTTGTTTGCTCAATGTCACTTCTTCCCGGACTAATTTGCCGAGTTTACCGCGGTCTTAAAAATATGTACTTACAGCATGTCAAGTTGGTCGCACATAGGTACAATCAAAATGGTAATCAAGTTTGATCATGTCGAATGAAATAATATGCAAGGATGATTTTACTTTGACGTAGTCTTTATGTAGTTTTATTTATTAATTTGAATGCATACATATGCAACATAGTTCATAATGCTAATTAAATGATTTTCATTTATAATTTTAAATTCACATCTTTGTTAAATAATAATATACACAAATTAACCCCTGTAGTGAAACAAATGCGTTGGCAATATAACCATATTTGTAATATTAGTTCACAGTGTAGTAAGAATTCATGAACTTTTTTATGTTTACATTAATGATGTTCACTTAATTAGATGTTTTGGCTTACTATTGGATATGTGAATGTTTTCTACATTATTTGCAATGTTATTATATTGTCGTTTTTTCATTTACTTCCAAATGTCTTTAACTACATAGTAATATTTATCTGTTTGAGATATTCAATTTAAAACTTGATTTTTGTCTGATCATGTACTTATATTCAGTTGTTACAATGAATTACTCTTTTTCATTTTATGATTCTATAGGTGATTTTTACTATGTTTGATGTTTCATAACTAATATTTTTGGTCTGTCTATCATTAAATCCAAGAAAAAAACGCAAAACGTTTTATAATAGTAAGTAATGTGTTCATCTCGTACACGTGCACATAATATTAGTTACTTGTTAATTACTAATTCCTTTATTTACGAGTTTCTGGTAACTAAATATTTGACTTGTTATAAAAATTTATTTTGAAGAATACTTTAAATTAATTTTTTAATTAATGAAAATTTACAAATACGGTTTATCCTAGCATACAAAATAGATTTATTTGTGAATTATTAACTTACTACTACTACTATAGTACTTATTCTTCAGTTTTTTAGATTTTATATTGGTTGTTTTACTGTACACACTGATGTTTCCAGACAATCATTATTTTAAAGTATATATTATTATTAAATCCTTGCAAAAATATAACATATTTTACACTATTGCTAATTGTTCATTAACATAACTCATCAGTTTTCTCATTTTTAACTTGTGGCCATTATCGACATTACCGGTCTTGGCAGTCTAATGCATATATTACAATTAATTTTCGTTATAAAGATATATAATCAGTAAAATTCAGTTTTCGTAAAATTTCTAAGGCAAAGTTGAGCATTGATCAACGTAAGATAATAAAAATATCTCGCAGTCAACGTTTGAATATAAATCGTCCCCCCGTGAGTCCATTTCATAATAATTGGAATCAGATCCCATTGCAACCTCCTTGTCATTACAAAAATTATCTGTAGAAGTTACGTTGTTATTTTTGTTGGAGGGAGAAAGAAGATAAGCATCTAACGGGCCTATATGAAGTCTCTGTGTTGATGGGATATCGAAGTTAGTGTCAGCATTGTTAAACGAGTCCACAGATACAATGGAAAGTTGATACTCTGACTGAACGCATCCAAGTTGAATATTGTGGCTTTCACTTTCTGTTAATTGTCCAACGGAAGAAGATACGGTTGGAAATTTTTCGTTCTGTTTTCCAGTGGATTGCATGCTGTTAGTTGTCATATCAGTATTAGTTATTGCCGTAAGCATTTCACTTGCAATATCATTTAGTGATTGCTTATTCTTTACAATCGTAATGTAAGACGATTCCTCACGTAACTCTGGGGCCACGTTTGTTACTTCGTGTTGTTTATCTTGACCCACTAAACCATTTTGCGACGTCAAATTAAACAGATGTGTCTCTTGTGCTTTAATTGGGAAAGGGGCGTTTACATTTGCTCCATCAGCAGGTTCAGGCAATGGCTTTGAAGGTAGTGATCTATCAGCATCATTGTGACTTGACTGTCTGCCCACCACTGTGTTGCTCTTCGACTTGTCAATAACCGCTGTTAGTGGTTTATATAAGTTGTGAGAGTCTATAAAGTTACAATTATATATGTTTAGCTTAAATGTGAGTTAATCAATATTAGCTTTTTTATTTTCTTGCTTTATTTTCTGCATACTTACATTCTGCTTGCGGCAGGCTCGTATTTTTATCAGTGTCAATGTTAATGATAACAACATCGCAGTTACTACGTCCATTTTGTGTAAGCCCATCAAATTCGAATGAGGCTTGTCTGACATCAGATTCTAAATAAAAATTTAAAAAATACTTAATTTTAGTTGATTTACATTTATTAGTTGATTGTAATACTTTTAAGCTTTACCAGAAAGTTTTGTCTTGGTGCTGCTGATGTAATCTCCAACACGTGTTATTGTGAGATCGTCAGGTAAATCATACGAGAGGTGTGGCCTCAGTGTTTGACGTTTTTTCTGGGAGGCCTTGTTAGTGCAAGTACCATTCGTTTTCTGTGTACGGATGTAATGTAAGGATTGACTTTTTGAACTCATCATTGTGGTTTTCATGCATTTGTTTGTACAAGTGGGAATACTGCATTTAATAAATAGTTTCTACTTTACATGCGGTCAGTGTTATAATTGGACATGTCACGGTTGGTTATGATGCCAACTCTGTACAACGCATTCCTATACAATGTTAGAACACAGAACATATATATATCTTACTTTCAGCTTTTTAGTTTTATTATGCTTGGTGTCGGACTGTTGTGCTTTATCAGAATTAAAGCATAGAGAGCGGTCATTATCTTTTCCTACGGCTATTTTTGTATGAAGGTCAGTACATGTATTGGGTAAGGTAACTGCCTTACATGGTGCGGCGTCAAGCATTTTTTCATTTGAAATTGCAGAATTATAAATCTTTCCTAAAATGCGGAAGCAAATAAAGGAATCCACAAAAACATTTTTACATCCATGTTTACAATTAAATTTATAGTTGATTTGGTGATGCTAATATCACTAGTAAAGTAACCTTTTGTTGCCGCTGATTCAGTTGCTAATGATTTATGTTCATGGAGCACAGTTTCTGCAGCCTTGGTTTGCTCTAAAGATTTAATTATGCTGTTGTTTATTTCTCTCCACATGGATAGTGCCTCATCATTTGACAGAATTTCTGTATCATTGTAATACTTGGTGGATAATTGCAGCAAACTGTCACTGACGAATCCCTCAGACAAAGCCTTAGTTTTTATTTCTCCAGCCAGTTTTAATAAATCAAAAACAAAATGTTTATTTGTAGACTTTTCTCGAAGATACAGCTCTAAATAAAGCCGGACTAAGGCGCCGCTGTTAACTATGCTCATTTTGATGCTCAACTAAAAACTCTGTTTACTTATACATTAGGTACAAGATTAAACTAATCATAAAATTTTATTTTGCGTTTGCATTGAATGAAAGGTATCCAAATATTCGAATAAAACCAGGATTAAGTAGAGTTTTTTAATAACAACTTTTACTACTGATATTATAATTGATAGCGTTTTTAATTATTGCGTAAAAGTATCTCTGTTGTGATTTCCACAAAAGCGTTATGCATATTATTTCCCCTCTATACATAAATTGTATTAAGAATAGTTGTTTTGATCTGTTTGATTAGTGTATTTGCATCTATAGTCTACCCAGGAAAAAGTTGTTCATTATAATATATAAAGAGTATTTGAGATGCATTTAATATGTATTACATTACTAATTGATGATATTACGGAAAGCAGGGGCATGTTGTGTCTTTGCCTTATATCTTATCTTTGTCCTCATCATGTGTCTTGTGTGTTGCATTTCTTCAGATTATATGAATGTCCAACGTATTATTATTGTATCCAGTATTTGCAAAGGCAATGCAATGGTTGGGCACAACCTTAGAAGGTACTATTTTTATCACACGCTTCAAATATGATGATTACGCCATCAACGCGCAGGATTCCATCTTCGTCACAGTTTGGAGAAAGCCGCCAGAGGTTACCTTTCTTCTTAAGCTGGCCCCCGTGTCGAATCGTGTCGTACTCTGATCCGAAT
>JAQFYG010004451.1:0-11012 GCA_034694325.1 Entomobrya corticalis | reverse complement strand
TACGCCAAAATGACAACATTATTACAATGATGCATGTTTTAACAGGCACAACATAAGAAAATGACGAAGAGAGAACCAACCAGAAAAGATTGCTATTTCAACTCATCATCTTCATTGATGTAAGTAAAAAGAAAAAGTGTTAAGAGGGTTTCTAAAAGGGTCTCATTTTCTTGTTAGCTGCCTACAATCACATCATCATCATTACAAAGAAATCCTCTTAGGCTGTCTTTTTTTCATTTTTTAGCTTCATTACTCGATAAAATGCGAACATATCGTTACATCTGGACTTTCATGCCACCAAACCCGTAAAACATAATGTAATAAATACTCTTATGTTCATAAACACAATTTCTTTTACAGCAAGAATATTTTTATGTATCTTCCAGAAACGCGCATCATGCATGTATATACTAGCACAATGTTCCATTTCATGTGAGAATGACACAATTTTCAATGTTTGTGAACGTACGTACGTGTTAAATACCGAAATTCATTACAGAAGGAGGGGAGGATTATACAATAGAAAAGCAACGCATGTATCATAATACAGTCATACGTAAGATCATCAACTCAATGAAACACAACAAAAACGGTCCATCTTTTTCATAAAGGTTTTCCCCCTTTTCCGCTCATGCTATTTCGACAAGCATCTGTTACATCTCGTTTCATCCCGTCTACTTCTCTTAACAGATCACCAACATCTCGTTTTGACCTTACGGGGTCATTCTAACATGTTTCTTGAATAGTCTGATGGCATGGCTGAAAGCAAAAATGATCAACAAAATATAATGTGTTCTCCATTCCATATGTATTTATATGTGTACATTTTTGACTACTACTATCAGTGCATTCATTCCAGAAATAAATGTTCCTTTTAAAGTCTTAAAACTCCAAAAATGCGTTTTATGAGTATATATTATCCTATTTCATTTCAAATGTTGTGTCATCCACCGTGAATCATAAGTGTCTTGTTGTATTATAGCATAACATGAGGGACTGAATAGTACAAGGAGAAAGAAAACGAAAAAAATGGTGAATGAGCCTTGTCTTCATTTTTTTCTCTTCCAGCACATTTAGAAATAGGTATCTTTGAACAAGACTGTTGTGTGAGGTATGAAAATCACGATGAGGAGGGTTAGTGAGGTGTGATATTGTGCCTTCATAATACACTAAACCATTATCCCATTGCCTTTATGAATACATATTGTGATTAAATACGTAGTATGATGGCTTTTTATGAGAAAACGAAAAGAAGGGGAACTTTTTCGTTGTTAGAATCCTGCAGAGATTTTTTCTTTAAAATTTGACTCTTTTGACTTTAATTTTTTGGATGCTGTCTTCTCAGCAACCCTTACCAAATGTACATTACGTGAGCAATATGCCTGTACGTCATGTATCGTGCATTTAAAGCCAAGTCAAGAAAAGAGCAAATAAATGCAAGAAACATCATGAAATGCAAAGGGATAACTGTAGAAGAAGAATAAGTTCTGCTGCTCTTCCTCCGAGTTTTCATTATTTATGTGTCTCCCACTATTTTTGGAAGTGTTAGCCGACCTATGCTCACCCAGCAGGCCTTCACGCACACGAAGAAAAACGTAGAAGCAAGGCATACAAGGTTTTGTAGCCACTCATAATGTTAGATCTTTTGAGTTCAACCACAAAACTTAAATTTTGTTTTTATAGAGCAGCTCATATATGTTTTTAGTTTTTACGTATTATTATTATGCTCCTATAAGTTATAAACTTTATGTATTATGTATAAATCCATTTAACCATGAAATATACAAAAATCTTTTCTTGTTCACTCGGAGAAGAAAAAAGTTTTCTAACAAGTTTTTCAAACTTTTTCATTACCTATTTACCTTTACGTGATTGTGTAAGAGAAAACTTGCGATTAAATGTAGAAGTTTTTATTATTATTATTATTATTATCAAATATGTGTATTATTATATTATGTACATTCTTATAACACAAAAATATTATAAACACCATTTACATTAGTTACTTTTTCAAAGGGAAACTTCAACTTGATTGTCAGTAAACCCTTAATATAAAAATTACCACTATGTGCTCATGCTCAAGGCAGTAGAAAAAATAAGTAATGAAAGTTTAGAAGGAGAGAGCATAATTTAATGGCGATATGAAAGCTAACTAGAAAAGATGAGTCTATTTTTATCTTTTCTGTTCTGATTACATTACATTTTATATTACCTTATTATAAATCTTGAAAAGTGTATTCTTGCGTTTTACGACAAAGAGAGGCAAAATATTTACTATAACCTTTACAAAGGCATAAGAATTTAAAAATTTACATTTTCCCTTTAATAACATTCCGATGTGTGTAGCAGACCATACTCCAAAGTCACCTTTTCACAAAAGTAATGTAATAATGATAAAAAACAGGAACAACATGTTACTACACAAAGCCCAAACTATATCACTTTTCTAGTTATAAGTATCTATTCCCACAGTCAGCAGCAGGCAATCTAATTAGCTTGTTTTGTGTTCCCTTCCATCATTTTTTCTTTTTCATATGTGTTTCTACGACAGAAAAATCTACACAATGCACTATTTTTGTACGCTTATTACGTTACATGAAGATCCCAAAAGGTATGATATGTGGTATAAAACCCAATACTCATCCAATGGAATTTTATTATTTGTTGCTTACATACTATATACAATGGAATGCTATATTTACGTAACTAATAATAATTGTATTATGTTTGTAAAGCCTTTCAGTTTTCCAATAAATTTTAAATAGAATCATTAGGTTCTTTGTAGAGGTATTCAAGGAATCTACATAAAAGTGTACCAAATACACGTGTATGTCAAACATAACAATAAACTTTCAGAGATGCTCCAACTCTTTTTACCTCGTTTAGTTATATGGGTTTTGTCATAAAAAACTTTTTCCGAGATCGACATCAGCTAACGACGTGACTTTTCAACCGAATGCGCAGATAATGTTTGTAGGTACACACGCAATGGAATTTAAAAACTATGACTAGGCTACACCAGCACGGGAAAGCAAGCAGGGGAAAGTTTGAGAAGTTTTATGGTGATAATAATCAATAACGCTTATGCAAGCCAAGTTAGTGAAAGCTCAAGAAGATGGATAGATGCTCCATGACTCCATACGCTTCTCATATAACCGAAACGCCAACAAGGGTACAGGTGCATCTCTTGGAGAAAATAAACTTTTCATGGTAGCAAAGAAAAAAAATTAAACCAAGTACCCTATATCTCTACTTACTACTGGTATTAAAAACTGCAGCTTGTGCAATATGATAGTTTTCACAGGAATATTGATTGAATATTGAGAAAAGGAGTTATCTTTATCTAGGGTATATAGCTCCTAGGTACAATAGGAATTTCTTATATTCATTGGGAGGAGGGTATATTATATTATATAGTTTTAGTTTTACGTTTCGCGAAATAACGTGTACCGTACAGTGAAATACCGTCGACAGGAGAAAATAACATTATGGAAAAATTATGAAAGCGAATGAATTCAATTCAACTTGGTTGAACCCATTCAGATAAGTTTTTAGGCAAATACTCTCGGACGAGGATACTCAGCAGGCGGGGAGCAGCAACAATTCATTAAAATTATATGTGCCCTACATTTGGTATTCATACGTGTTTCAACGTGGGCGTGGAAATGGTATAGCATGTTCTCAACATCAAAGTAGTTATTTATGAATATGGGTAAACATCCATTATTTTACACCGTTAACGAGTTATTCAGAATAAGAATATGCTAAATAATATTTTGTGTGCTGAAAATATTTTGAAATTTGTTTCTCTGCTGAAAAGTTTGCACGGTTTGTTTCATCGCATATTATTATCATAAGATGATCTATACAAATTTGAATATGAAATTTGATATCGTTGAAGCATTCGTTATAATCATTCAATTAAATTTAATCAAAAGTATTGTCTTGTTATAATCACGCTTATTGTCATCCTAGCTTTCAAATCTGTAAAATCTGGGGAATTAAATTATCAATTTATTTTAGCTAGAGGGAGACGGGAGAACGCTGACGAGATGTGAGACGAGATAATGATCGGTTTATTTCCGTGTTTATCTGTGATATAAATAGACGGGTTGTGTACATTTCTATATATCAGCGTCCATTTTACCTACTGTTGATTTGATTATTTTGTTTGCATTGGATTAGATAATAAGATTTTGCCTTGTAGGCTTTAAGCTTGAATGTTAATGCCACACAATACACCTACGAAAATCTATTCGCATATTCTCTTCCTTTCAGTTAGTAGGCTTACCTAGTAGCATTATGAAAGATAATATGCAAACAGGAGCATCCGTCCGAAATCCCAATAACTTCATTAATTGCATTATCCTAACAAACTTTCACATTTGCGATTCTGATTCATGCGATAAGTAAATAATACTGATGGAAAATCTTTCATAAGTCGAATTACTGACATCTGCTCAAGTAAAAGGGAAAGCTAAATACAACATTAATCATAAAAACGAAGCAAAAAATACACGATTCCATCATGACTATGACATTTAAAGCTCATTGAAAAGAATTAGCCCCACATATTCTGTACATGCAAACAGAAAACATGATTTTATTTTCTATGTGTCCGCTCGATACTTTATGCTGTCATTCACTATCATAAAGCTAATCAGCTGCCTGTAATAATATGCTTTTATGCGTATTTGAACTGACGTAATCTGGTCAGTGGGGAGTCTATAAAGGCTAATTTGTTTCTCTCTTCTCTCTGCTCGTAACAAGGCACATCTTCATCTCTTTGGCCAGTAACTTTCCTTCTGCATGCTGGTAAAAACCAGCACAGCAGCCTAAAGATCTCTGGCAAATACACAAACATATATTTGCCAAACAGCAGGAAACATTATGAAGATAAAAAAACACACGCGTTACAGGATTTACAGTCGTTGATTTAATCTGCTTGTAATTTACTTCTAGATGGATTGAGAAAGTTGTATGTATCCTACCTTTTATTACTCCCATCAGTATAGCAAAGAATTAATGGAGATGGGACTGACCAGATAACATTAAAATAATTATTGACACTGCTTCATGCACCTTTTAAAACTGAAAATGACCGGGCATATTTCTAATCACGAGATTGGAACTTGGAACACATACCAATAGTAATGTGATCGCTGTTTCTACGTTTCAATACTGTTACCTGCTGCCTGTCTGTTATCAATTTATGGTGCATAAGACAATACATAAGAAGACAATGTCGTGAGATGGGCAAGCATGGGTTCATCATAGGAACACGACTAAATGAACTATTCGCTTTCAAAATGTGAATGACTTACATACACTAGTTTACGGTCGACGATAAAGACAGTATACGCAGAGAAAGAGGCAGAGACTGTATACATAATTTTCCCCGTTTTAGGTTAGACTGTGTATAAGGATTCAGTAGATTCCCTGGATAGATACATCACATCAAAATCAGCTAAGCAAAAAGGAGAGGGCTAATTGAGTAAAATAGAGTTCATTAGTGAATCCATTAGGTCTACTGAGTGAGTTAGGATGGATTTGTAAATTGGAATAAACTTTCAGCCAGCTTCCCTATTTGCCTCTCATGATGTCTATTTCAACTGAAATACATACCATTTATTTAGTTCTACGGAATCAACACAGCCTAGTATGAGTTGTTCTCCTCATCTTCTCCACGAAAGTAAACTGTCGATTTCCATATACAATTTGGAATTTTGCCTTTTCATTTTGTACTTCGGTTATGTTTAGTATTGTTCTATGTTTCAGAATTTTCGCTTGATTTATTGCGGTTTTATTCGAAGAAGAGCATTAAGGGAGTGCTTGTCTTTTGGAGTGTAGGTCTTATCTTTCTACAATTATATGTATCATGATGGTTCGGATGGATGGCAAGACGAGATAAGAGGCTTATTATGATTATTTATTATAAAATATCAAATTTTTTAGTTGGAAGAAACTCAGAGTTGAGTTAGTGTATAAAAGTTAGTAAATATATAAGGTCTCCACTCCCCCTAAAAATCCACCCTAATCATCCATATCAGTGCAAACCAGAAAATAAACCAGAAATGCGTAACAAATCGACAGAGTTGGAACATCTTTCCATGTCTAATATCCCTGTTGTTTTGCAGAAACTTTCTAATTCTATCATCTAAAATGCATTTCTCCCTGTAAATCTCTCCATTAAATACGAGCCCTCTGGTGTAAATTTATATACCCTCTTGGGTATTTGAGTTGACGAATGCCAGGCATACAGCCTGTTATTGTTGACGATGGTGATGAAGATGAAAAAGAGGATTGAATACATGTATGCCTTTACAAAATACACGCTTTTATGTATATCAGCAATGAAACTATAACCTCCAACCTACCAACAAACTACCACCACCATGATAATATCTTTCAACTTAAAATTTGCTGCCGTTTTTTGTCCCCACAGCAGGTTCACGTGTCCTTTTAAATACTACACCCAAAATACAAACAAAGAAACAAAATGACTATTTTATGATGCTCTGTTTTGGACAAGCAGAACAACTTTTATGGTGACAATGCTTTTTTTCTTTACATTTGGTAATAAATTTGGATAATAATGCAATGCTGAAAATCAATATAGAACATCAGATCACTTCATCTCACATTAAAATACGCAAAAAACATATACTTCCTTTTAACCTATTATGCAACCAACGGCTTTGGTAGTAAATTGATACGAATAAGCTATCAAAAAATGGGATAAGCCGAAGCAAACTTCTACAGTAATTGATGAAGATGGTGATACAACCACTTCGTGGTACGTTGGCAGCATTCCAACTAGGTTCCCAGTTTAGGCATATTGTGCTTGTTGTTTTCCATTTCATTATATAATATCTCTTCATATAAACTATTCGCATATTACGTAAAGATCATTACTATTATTATTATCAACATCAACCAGCAGCTTATAACGGTGTTCCTATAACCATATAAAACAGTTTTCCATGTAGCCACAGCCACGACGCATGTTGTACTAAAAGCAGGTCCACTGGGACAAAAGAGGGTGTACAATGAAGAATAGTAGCGACTCTGAAAGGTTGCTACTCATTGCTCTGTTGTTGCCACCATCAAGCAAGAGCAAATAATAAAATAAAGCAAGTAGCATGAATGAACAGAGAAAGAGCGGCAGGAAAGAGGCAAATAGTGGTCACCACACACACATATTAACCACACCACGCACACCAAGAACAGTAAAATGTCACTGAACCAAAACCAAAGACAGGAGGAATAGTAATACAGTTAAATGCGAAACAGTCACCTACTCTACTACCACATTACAAGGCACACGTAAAACTATATAGGATACCGGTGAAAAGAGAAAAATAAAGAGAAAGTGTGAGAGAAGTAGTAGGTAAAGTGAGCGAGATGAAACCTGACATGAGTTTCGGTTGAATAACTGCTATATTGCCATGAATGCCATCAGAATAAAGAAAGGACGTGTATCATCGGTCAAAATAGTAGAACTAACTAGCATTATACGACTCTTCACTCCCATACACCACACTACACACAGTAAGGAAACGATGTAAAGGCTATAAAAGATTCGGAGAAACTACCAGACAAGTAAAACAAATATCCGAAACAATCAGTCAAAAACCGTATTATATATTTTTTGCGGGCATATATATCCGGAGGCTTTACGGATGAGGATATAAGCAGAAGAAAAAATAGAGAGTTTACCATTACTTCTGCCAACTCTCTTGGGATCGAGGGGTCTTTTATTCGTTATTCTTCTCTTTTTCCTTTCTTGTTCGTTCATGAAAATGTGCGGTGGTATCGTGTGTGTTTGAAGGTGGCCATGCAGCAGTAGTGGGCAATACTGGTGCTTATCCCTACAAACTTTTCTAGCGGAGAAGTAGCAGACGTTTTTGTGTGAGTCCTTTCGCCTAATACGCCATTCCACTGGATTTTTACGGGTAAAATAAGGTGACACAACTTCAGGTTTCACTTCGTGCGGAACAGAACATCACACAGAAAAGTGGAAGAGAAGAGATGCATAATGTAGAATGCTTGTGCACATAATATCGTATTCTCATTGTCCGTATAGCAGAACGCAAATCAAATAGTGCTATCGGCTCCACTCCTTTGCTAGCTTGGCTTGAATTCCTTGAAGTTTTATAAGTGGGGGATATGTGCACTTAGCTCGTTTTATATGCGTTCATAATATATTTAACTATATTGTGCCATTTTTTCACTCCTCTTATGTTGCCAATCCAATGTCATGGCCAATGTTACATGTGGAAAGCAAAAAAGCCCGCATTTTCCGGGGAAGAAGAAAGTGTACTTTGCATTTATCCATTTTTTGCTTTCCACTTTTCTTTTTTTTGTGTGTGAGTGCCTAAAAAATAATATTAGCTGCTGACTCATACGTCTCACGCAACAACGGCGAACCAAACACCACTGCTACCTCCACCATCACCACATACACACACACTTTACACATTTTCCCGAAGAAAGTATTTGGAGTAGAATCCGCCTGCAAGTATAGTAGAAAAAATACGAAATCCCATGGCACGAATGAAAAAAGCAACAATTTCTAGTAAAGCGAGGAAACTTGTTTTACACATAAAATACAAGGAAATATACACTATATGTTCTTTCTCTTAAGAAAATACAATGCAGTAGTATTTAATAAATATATTTTCCCTCGTTTCACTTTTTGTGAAAGCAGTAGTATATGCATGTAGCCTTTTATGTCTTTATACATTCATTTTCACTTTTTTGGCAAATGTTTATGGTACACCTACTCCATATGTTGTACTATTGCATTCTGTATTATTGGTTTGGTTAGCGCGTTGAACCTTCATTGTAAAAAAGAAGAAAATTCAACATTTTTACTGCTGAGTTTTGAGTTTAGGTATATGTCGTAGCTTTTTGTATGTTCCTTTATGTCTTTGAAGTATTTACATAGCACTTCCTGATCTAACAAGCTAATTCTATCCAACCAAAGTACATCCATAGAACATTGCAAAAATTCTACTACTACTCGTTTCTATGTCTGACTGTGAAGATCAGTTTTTTAACGTTTCATATTCACTCCAGAAATTTCTTAACAGTTTGAACCAACACATGCATAGAGTTTATGGCATGCTACATGACACTGCGGGTGGAAAATATCTAAGTTTTTTTCTTTCATCTTATTACATTGGCTTTCACTTGCCAAAGTTCACAAATTTCTTCCAGAGTGTGTAAAAACGAAGCATTTTATTTTTTATTTTTGTGAATAGTATGTATTGCTTTTATTCATTCTTCGAGGATTACCGTATTATATTTCTATCAGGGCGTTCCAATGTACATAAATACATGAAATTATGTATACATAAGTATATGCTTTCCCTCTCACAAAGCATCAAAAATATACGTAAAACAGCTTTCTACTTTGTATCCAATCATTGTACGTACGCACGTCTAGATACGCAGCTAATACGTGCTGCATGTTGATACCAAACATGAAAAGGTGGCGGCGACGGCGTTGGTGGTGGCAGACTAAAGTAGGAAATGTGATCATTTGATTATGTAGAGAATACGATCAAAAAAATGAAAAAAGCCTACTACATGTTTCTGCAGTTTTTGCTACTTTTATTTCTGGTAGCATTCATCAGTTTCAAAGAATGCAACAAACGGGACGAAAGAAGAAAAGGAAGGTATTTTTCGTATTCATGACTCACTCAACCTTATTTCTATGCATATTAGGGATGCCTACACATTCTCACCAAGACACGACCGTACCAGGCCAAAATGTAGAACTTTTTTCCTCATTTTTTGAAAGTGAAATAGGTCCTTTCAACTTTTTCTGTCCTTTCTATACTACTCTCTTTGTGCCTTTGATCCAAGAAATGAAATACATAGAAAAAAGTGAGAGCTCATGCATAATGCTTGTTCTGTGAGTGTCCTCGATTACATTTTTAAGACTTTGTTACATATCTTGCGTACATGGCACTATGGCACGCAGAGCAGAAAGCTTCCAATAGTCTATACGCTAAAGGAACTCTTTTTTTCCGGTGTATAGTAGTGAAGTGATGAATACAAACATATTTAAATTGAGCTCTATTCGCATAAGAAAAATGGACATGATAATAACAGAAGAACTGTATAAAATGTGGAAAGAAGAAAGAACCAATCTTGGTTCTGTTCACTTGGAACATTTTTCACTGTTCTTTCCGCTTCCTTCCTTCATTATTATATAGCTGTTCATCTGGACTCATTTCTTTTTTCTTTTTTGTCTACTATACATGACTTTCCTACACAATACAAGAAATGTACACCGTCAAAAAGTTCTGCTTAAAATGTGGCTGCTGGACTTTTGGATTGCATGCATGGTTGCCCATCAGTAGTAGTATGCAATATAAGCCGTAGCGTAGGTAGTGGAAGGACATACGGGTAAAAGTGGTCTGGTCACTGACTCCTTATTTGAACAAAGTTAGAGCGCATTACTTTCGAGAGAGTAATAACAGTCACTCAAGGGGACAATGTCCATCTTTTTTAACTTGGCTTTGACAAAGATTGCTATTTGAGTCGTACTGTTCCTATTCTTTAATGCTTTCTACGTCTTCCTTCACGCTAAAATGTATAACCAGTAAGTAACACTGGAATGAAAGGGTAGAAAAAAAACATTCATTTTCTATTTAATACTTTTGACCATTGTCCATTTTGTCTGCTGTAGAGTTTTTGTGTATATTAAAGTGGACAGGAAAGGAAAACGCTTTGAACAAACGGAACAAAAGAAATTTATTTTTCAGATCTTGCCTGGAACTAGCACTTTGTACTTGTTGTTGTCACATATATATTTCTTTACAAGTTTTACAAACAATAGTATATACCAAACATTGAGCTCAATACTTTTATAAATTACAAAATACATTACTATAAACTACCTGCTTTATGTAAACTGTTATGAAAATATTAATATTTTTTAGTCCAAACCTGCTGTAAATAAAATAAATTATGCAGTATTCTAAAATAAAAAGCAGTAA
>JAQFYG010004450.1:0-11012 GCA_034694325.1 Entomobrya corticalis | reverse complement strand
GTCCCAAAATGGCATCTTCTCTTCACATCTAAATCACATATGCATACTCTCTCTTCTACTCCACCAGTCTATTCCATATCATCATTATCATCAACATCATTCCTCCGTCCTCCGCAGCTTCTTTAGAGTACTACTCCTTTATCCTTGTTACTTTGCTATTGATTCTAATATCAAGCTTTTTTTGCAAGACATTTCTTTTCCTTGCAGTTTTAATAGTTTCTCGGTGTTCTTCTCGACAGCATGGATGATAAGATCATCACTACCACCCTCCAAATCCTGGCAAGCAAAATATCTCAAATTTTCTAATGAAATGAACTCGGAAATTATTTTATGCCACTTTTTAAGTTTGATGCTTAAAGCAAAAATCTGTATCTCTCTAACCGCTCATTATTTTGAAAATTTCTTACGTACTCATTTCCTTTAAAATGGACGAATGTCATTATGTTCCGCCAGGTTATCTGGGGAGCTTAGTTGAGGTAATAATTAGCATAAAGCAAAACACGGATGTCGGTGGCTAATTTGTGTGAATGCGCGTAACTAATACTGTCATTTCATTACATCCTTCACCATTTAATACTAACTCGATTAAAAAAGCATATCCATAATATTTTCCCTTTTTGCATATTTTTGTCAAGGTAGTTTAACTTGGCTACTTGATTTTAAGTTGATTATTATTTTTTATTACCATAGTAATATATAATGGCTAGGCCGTTGTGTCTGCGTCTGTTTGTATAGTTGAAAGTTGATAATAGTGTCGAGTCGAGTTGAAAAATGGAGTGAACATTTTTCAGGACTAGTTCCGCTTTAGCTCATTGAATGAGCCATGCTTACAAATTTACGATGATATGATATGATATGATGAGTAAACTGAAGCTGAGGTGGTCCACCACAGAGCCATTATAAAAGTGCTTAGTTTTTTAAAGATAAGTAAAGCTGAATGATAAAAAACGAAAGAGTTAAATACTAAATACTAGTAGATAGTATAGCAGTTTGCAACAGTGTTGTTGCAAATAACGAAATTCGAGCATGTCATTGCCATAATTTCATTCGCCATGTATTTCAAGGATATATACCTACTCGCTAGCCCGTTTCAATTCAGCAAAAACTGTTACACTCCCGGCAATAAAGACACTTGAGTATTTAACATTTATCTGTTCTCTCTCTGCTTTCTAAAACTGCATATTATTGTGTTACATACTTTGAAACTTTATTCTATTTTCAAATATTACTCGGGAAAAATCTGTCGTCTGCGCTAGCTTTGAATATTTTTTACAGCAATTAAACAAACACATAGTTGATAGTCTTTTTAAGCCTCTACAAGCAAACAAGTTTTCAAGTCAAGTCCTGCCCGTCCGTCACATTTATGTACTGTAAAAACAATTTCATTTCCGGCTTACATAACGCTAATAGTAAATATGCATGTATGCATCAGTAAATGTAAAAAACTGCTCATACTGTACTTTTCCCCTGTCTTTTTTATTTTATTTTCACTGCACATAAGATTCTGAATCGTCTGCAAAGTCGTTGCAGCTTGAGAAAATTGTTTCAACTAATAAAATGGAAAGGAGTAGTAACGTCGCAATGGTTCTGTTGCTGTTCGGAATCTCAGCCCACCTCCCACTAAATCCCGAACAATCTCCTTCCGTACAATTGGATGTTGTGGTGAACGAGCCACCCGACGCTAGACGACCCCTCACAACGTTATAAATAACCCCAAAGAGTAGAGCTAACCCCGCAGAACAGCTTTCGACCCGTAAGTGTATTCTTTCGTCGTTTCGTTTTTACTTTTTAATGATGCTTGTAAAATTCCGTTGAATCAACCTGTTCTTTTCCAGCTCTTATCTTAAACTAGCATTGCATTCCAAAAGAAATTTCATTTTTGTCCAGAAACAAGGAGGCAATAGTAGTTTACTGTGTTTCTTGATTTCAAAGTGGAAGGAAATAATTGAAAAGTGATAAATAAATAGTATTTCTTATTGATTGGAGCTGGGAAAGTTGGATTGGAATAAATATAATTTTGCTTGTGAAAGTTTCTTCGTGTGAGAAGGTGCTAATAATTTTTTGTTGGTGTTTTTTCTGTGGGTGTCCCTCTAGGAAAGCTCAAGGGCTGTTCATTTCCCTTTTAAAAGTAGAGAGTGAGGAGAATTCCAGTTTGTCTCCTTGTTCATTCCGACTGACCGAGGGTGGAGGACGCTATCTACTAGGCACAGTATTTTTTAATTTCAAAGGGAAAAACAGCAAAGGGGCAAGATGGTTATTGAACAGAAATTCAAGGCGGGTGAGGAGCCTGATCCAACCGAGTTTCTCTTCATCTCCATGGAGATGAGGAGGCAGGATCAGTCCAAGCCTTACGATGCCAAGAAGGCTTGCTGGGTTCCTGACGAAAAGGAGGGCTTCGTCCAGGGTGAGATTGAGGGGACCAAGGGAGATCTCATCATAGTCAAAACGCCCAGTGGTGACGTACGTCAACTAAAAATTCTAATAATCTTTCAATCCCAAACGTCATGTCTATGAATGAATATTTGGATGGAAAAGTGCGTAAAATATATCCTCATAATCATCTCTTCCACAGACAAAAAATTTCAAGAAGGACCAGGTCAACCAGGTGAATCCCCCAAAGTACGAGAAGGCAGAGGACATGTCCAACTTGACCTTCTTGAACGATCCTTCTGTATTGCACAACTTGAGACAGCGTTATTACGCCAAGCTGATCTACGTAAGTAAAGTATTTCCTATAACTTTTTCCTTTCATCCCCCATCAACCCTTACCTCTTTAGGGACATTAACCTCAGCTAGAATTCCAAAAAACGATAGATACAAAGTACATTTGAAAAAATTCAACGAATTAATCAAGTATACACAGATCTAATTTTCTTCTACTCTTCAAAAAAAGCTGTATTTTCTTCCTCTCAATTGCTTTTTTCACTCTCGGCAGAAGCTTTAGCCAAGCTCAGTTCTATTTTTACTTCTGTGATCTCACACATCTCACCTCGAAAGACGTACCAAACCGTACCATGAAAACGGCTTATGATCTCACACACAAGAAGAAGTGCTGCTTTTACAATCCACAAAATATTGCAAGCAGCGAGCAGACACATAATATAACTACCACCACCTTTTTCCTCCAACTGCCTATATAAACGTTCCACCCTATTTAGTGTGATTTTTATCTCGCAGACTCCATCACCACAAATGGATTTGCTACATTTTTCCTTGTTACGCTGGAAAAATCTATTCTGGATAAGAATAAAGTTTTTAATATTTATGAAATGCCTTTTTACAGACCTATTCCGGCCTTTTCTGTATCGCCATCAACCCCTACAAGCGTTACCCCATTTACACCGGCAGGGCAATGAGGGTCTACACAGGCAAGAGGAGGAATGAAGTACCTCCCCATGTATTCGCCATCGCTGAGGGCGCCTTCCAAAACATGATCCAAGGTGATGGGCATTGGCCAGTTACAACTGTAGTACATATAGCCGTTAAATAGCATCATTAGGATGCATGCATAAAAATAAGTACTATCAAACTGAAACTACTAGAAGCTCAAGAATTGCCATTTATAGATTACAAACGAGAGTGATTTTTGGGGAGCAAGGAGACCAGTTTTTTATTGTCTTAAGAATCTATCCCTTTCTCTCTATTCTTTTAACTCAGAGTATTCGTTGATCAGTTCCAAAAATAGCCGAAGAGGAGAATAGTATGATGATGGAACAGTCTGTACATCTTTAGCATGCAAAGACTCTCCTATTTTTTCTACTCTTATTTGTTCTTCTTCTTTTATTCTTTTTCGACCGTCCTCTTATGTGTATAACCCCGCAAATTTATTGTCTCCTCATTTCATCGAGTTAAAAGAGGTAGACACGGAGATGGGAAAAGTAGAGTGAGATGCACGCTTCCACAAACACATTATCTTGTTTCCGTTTTCTCCATCTTTTATCATCATCATATTATAATCCTCCTATTACATTCACTTTATCCTCTTGTGAGAAGCATTTCTCCTAGTAGTTTGTGCAATCAGTATCACATATCAATTGATAAGTAGGCAGATTTTTGGCTCATGGCCAGGGTAGAAAATAAAAGAAGAATGTTTGTTCCGAACAAGAAGCGAGCAAGAAAAAAAGGAAGGATAGAAGAGATAATATTATGTCTCTCGAAAAGGTGGCAACAATTTTTATACTTGACGAGAGATTTCCCCGTACGAAAGCGTTTCGTCTCTCTTTCTCTGTATGTTATTCTCGCCTGAAATTCCTGAACACGACAAGCAAAAAATGAATGAATTAATGGTTTCGTTAGCATATTTGAGCAGAGGAAGTGTCCTATGAAATAAAAAGAAGAGATGAATAATTGATAGTTATTATAATGTTTTTTTTTAACTTTCCCTTGCAGATCATGAAAACCAGTCCATTCTGATTACGTATGTGTTTGAAAATATCGTTTGACTTACTTAATTTTGAACTGAAGAAAGTACATGAAAATGCAATCGAATGTTCTTTTACTTTCTCGTAAACAGCGGCGAGTCTGGTGCCGGAAAGACAGAGAACACGAAGAAAGTTATTGCCTACTTCGCCAACGTCGGTGCTACAGGAAAGAGCGACGACACAAAGAAGGTGCTGCTTTCCTTGGAATTTCATCATCACCCCAACAATTTTATACTAATAGCTTATAAGCAATTACGATTATAATTTAATTAATAATCTAATTAATATGATGGATGACAGAGATGGAAACTCACTGAAATGAGAAAATCATATTAATATAGCTTGCATGATGCAATAATTACATAATTTGAGGGATTAATGTAGATGATTTATATATACTTTAAAGTTAATTTCAGAAGCTTTTAAACTAACTACCAGAAATGCTTATTTTTAATTACTAAGGAAGGAGACAATGGCGAGGTATCCGATCAATAGTTTTAAACTTTAGTGTCAAATGATCAAATTCAAAAACTAAACAATATTGGATATTTATCATTGATAACAGATTATAGAAGAAGATGACAATGAACCGGTAGTTTAGTCTAAATAGACTTGATTTTTCAAAATGTTTAGATCTTTCAGACTTTTCTATAATTCACAGAAATCATTTGAAATGAAAAATATGTATTATCAAGCAAATCGACTGGACAAAGGTATTTTTTCTCTTGTTGTTTTAAATAGTACTCTATTTTATTCACTTGTGAGTTTCCAAGTCTAGAAAAAAACTTTAAAAGAAAATTTTAATCTTGTGTACGCGGTCGTCCATCTGGATAAAATATTTGCTTTTAAAGATTATGTGTCGTTGGTCAATAATGAAATCTGTTTTAAAAATGTTTCGTTGGTTATCTGTTGTCTACAGGCTACATTGTCAAGCTAGCTCATATATCTGGTCAAAATGTTAAAAATGATATACTTTGTCATTTGTCTGCTATTTAAAAATTAACACAAATGTATTACTGTAATAACTGTGCATGTTTAACCAATAGTTGAACGTAACTCCGTGTACTCTATGGTTTGAATCTTCAGATCCTAATTTCCTCGTTGTGTGATTTTTTATAGATCTCCCTTGAGGACCAAATTGTCCAGACCAACCCTGTACTGGAATCATTCGGTAACGCCAAGACATCCCGTAATGATAACTCCTCCCGTTTCGTAAGTGTCCAACAAATCAAAAATATTCTATGTGAGGAGGAACAGTATTAACACTTTATATTATTAAATTAACAGGGTAAATTCATTCGTATCCACTTTGGACCCTCTGGCAAATTGGCTGGTGCAGATATTGAGTCCTGTACGTCATTTAATTTATAACATATAGTATTGAAAACATACACTTTTTGTTTTTCAATATGTTTTATAATCTTCTTATCTATCCTCCAGATCTGCTGGAGAAGGCTCGTGTCGTCTCCCAGATGTCTGCTGAGCGTTGCTACCATATTTTCTACCAGCTCATGTCCAAGTCTTCTGAGGCCAAGGGCGTAAAAGCCATGTGCATGCTGGGTGATGACGTCATGAAGTACCACTTTGTCTCCCAGGGTAAAATCACCATTCCAGGTATTGATGACGCCGAGGAGTTTGATGCGACACACGAGGCTTTCGAAATCCTTAACTTCGGTGCCGAGGAGCGAGACAACATTTACAAGGTCAGCGCTGCTGTCATGCACATGGGTGAGATGAAGTTTGCCCAGAAAGGTCGTGATGAACAGGCCATGCAGGATGAGACAGAGGAAGGTGAAGCCGCTGCAAAGATGTTGGGTGTTGAATCTGAGCTCATGTACTATAACATTACCAAGCCCAAGATCAAGGTCGGTACTGAATTCGTCGTCAAGAGTCAAAACGTCAACCAAGTAAGTGTCCTTTACTCATAATATGGTATAATATGTCACTTTTGCTATTTCTCTGACTTTAACTCCAACCGTTAACTAATGTTATTTCAATATAGTGTACCTACCAAATCGGTGCCATGGCCAAGTCCATCTTTGATCGACTTTTCAAGTTCCTTGTGAGGAAGTGTAACGAGGTATTTACACTTAAAACAAGATGATTTTCTTTAATTTGTAATTTTTCTCTGTGATCTAATATTTTTTCTTCTCAAATTTTTCGTGCAGACATTAGATACACAACAGAAGAGGCAAAGCTTCAGTAAGAAACAAATTTATATTACTTATGCCTCCATATCCAATGACTGTTTTGTATATATTATTTCATAAAACTGACTTTTTTTATCTACAGGTGGTGTGCTGGATATTGCCGGCTTCGAAATTTTCGACGTGAGTGACTTTGGCATCAACGCACATAGCAAATCATCAAAGCTCTAAATCAGGAAATCTAATTTAATCCTTATTTTATTGAACCATAGGAAAACGGTTTCGATCAGCTTTGCATCAACTTCACCAACGAGAAGCTCCAACAGTTTTTCAACCATCACATGTTTGTCCTCGAGCAGGAAGAATACAAGAAGGAAGGTCTTGACTGGATCTTTGAGGATTTCGGTATGGACTTGCAGGCCACAATTGAGTTGTTCGAGAAGGTATGCCGGATTCTTGTCCTTTGTGCTATTACACATTTCTGAAGAATCAATACCGACCCATTCCTATTTCTTTTACAGCCCATGGGTGTCTTCTCCATCCTTGAGGAAGAGTCCATGTTCCCCAAGGCTACTGATCAGACGTTTGTTGAGAAGCTGAGGGGCAACCACTTGGGTAAGACCAATTGCTTCCAGAAGCCCAAACCACCAAAGCCAGGTTTCAAGGAAGGTCACTTTGCCGTTGCCCATTACGCCGGTACCGTCACCTACAACATCACCGGTTGGCTCGACAAGAATAAGGATCCCCTTAACGACACTGTTGTCGATCAATGGAAGAAGGGTACCAATACTCTTGTACAGCTTCTGTATGGTGACCATCCTGGTCAGTCTGCTGATGCTGGTGCCGCAAAGGGTGAGAATCATTGTATTATTTACCGTTTCCCATTTAATGTTCAATGTATCAGTATCAATTGTTATTATTATGTGATATGTCAATATCTTTGTCATCGTCCGGCTGAAAATTTTACATTGTTGAACTGTTGAGCAGTCTCCATCAGACAATGTTTTTGTCTTTGTTAAACATTTCTTGTAAGTCTTGTCGTTCTTTTGTGGGAATTTTCTCGTCGTGTACCTCAGTCTTGGCGGAACTCTTTGAGTCAAAGTCCCTTGAATGTCCACAACGTAGCATTTTATTTCGAAGAGATGATTAATTTTGAATTATCATATCATATATATGCAATGTATAGGGAAGAATAAACCGCCCCCACCCGACCCTAAAAAAGGTGAGCTAAATTACGACACTGAAAATCGTCAGGCGATGACAAACGACAATGTTCAATTTGGCCACTTGTCCAATGGATTTGGGAATAGACACAATTTTCCTTTACAATATTAAATTTTGCAATTAATGTTCCATTACTTTTATTACTTCTAATATTTTACTTTACGTATAAAAACCATACAGGCGGCGGTGGTGGTAAGAAGTCTGGTGGCTTCAAAACTGTCTCATCTTCATACAGGGTTAATAACTTTTAAAAAATAATTTCTCGTGTTGCCCCGAGCGTGGTTGATCACCTTTCCACACCTACAAAAAATTGTATGACTACTAATGGTGATCCAAAAAACCTTAAATTTTAAATAGTATTAGCCCTTTTAGCAAACCATATTTGATTTATTATTGATATTAATTTTGGACATTGTATGCCCCTTCTTATCTTTAGCTGTATGCCCCTTCATTTCCTACACAATCTACTCCACAAAAACTGATGGGACGATTTGAAACTTTTATTATCCATAACACTTTCAGAGTGTTAATGTATCGGTAGCCCTTTCTTGCCTTTTCTTCAAGCCTTATACTACTACCTCCACCGCATGACAAAATTCTCAACATTATTAAATACTTCTCCGTAATTTAAAAAACAATCCTTTAGTGCTGTGACCCTTTTGTTGAAAAAACTTATTTTGTGTGTGCCATCATGCCAATGGCAGTATTATTTATGTATGTACCTTGTTTCTGTTAATATATGCACGTCAGTCTTATTCTTGGGTCATGAGTCATTTCATAATATTTGCTCTTTGATCTTGTAATTCGCAAAACAGGACCAGCTCAACAACTTGATGACCACCTTGAAGGCTACGCATCCTCACTTTATTCGTTGCATTGTGCCAAACGAGACCAAGACTCCAGGTCTTGTTGATGCCGCTCTGGTTATGCACCAGCTCACCTGTAACGGTGTGCTTGAAGGTATCCGTATTTGCCGAAAGGGCTTCCCCAACAGGATGGCATACCCCGACTTCCAGTACCGTTACGCTATCCTTGCCTCTGCCCAAATGGCCGCTGAGAAGGAAGACAAGAAGAGCGCGGTCGCTTGCTTCGAACATATTGGTCTCAATGCTGACAAGTACCGAGTCGGTCACACGAAGGTGTGTTTATATAACTATATATTTTAATAAACGCAAGCTACAAAATTAAACTTTTGATTATAATAATTGATAATTGCCAACAGGTATTCTTCCGAGCTGGTGTGCTCGGTGAGATGGAGGAAATTCGTGACGACAAGCTCGGAAAGATCATCACCTGGCTGCAGTCTGCTATTCGTAAGTTCTTGTGCATCAAAAAGTACAAGAAGTTACACGACCAACGTCAAGCCTTGGAGATTGTCCAGCGTAACCTGAAGAGTTACATGAAGCTCCGTGTTTGGCCATGGTGTGTAAAAGTTAAACAAAATAAATAATAAAATAATGACCCTATTCTAGAGGATCTCAATGAAACCAAAAGTACCCCTAAAACTATAAATTCTAAACTTAACAAAGGTGGTCATTCTGGAAGCTCATCAAGCCTACACTTAAGGTCACCCAAGTTGAGGATGAGATCAAGAAGCACGAGGAGCGCATCAAAAAGGCAGAGGAAGCGCTCGCAATTGAAGAGACCAGCCGCAAGGAGAAGGAAAAGGCATTCAAGCAAGCCGTTCACCAAAAGGATAAGCTCGTCAAGGAGTTGGAAGAGGAGAAGGCCGCCGCCGGAAACTTCCAGGAACGTCACCAAAAGATCTCCCAGCAGAAGAATGAATTGGACAAACAGTTGAATGACCTGCAGAACAGACTTAGTCAGGAAGAGGAAGCTCGCAACCAGCTTGGACAGAGCCAAAGGAAAATCATGAATGAAATGAGCCAACTGAAGAAGGAACTCGAGGAACTCGCCAAGAACTTGGAAAAGACTGAGGGAGACAAGTCCGCCAAAGAAGCCCAGATCAAGAACCTGAATGAGGAGTTGGCCCACCAAGAAGAACTTATTGCCAAGCTGCAGAAGGAAAAGAAGGCTGTCCAGGAAGGAGCACAGAAGGGCTCCGAGGATGTCCAAGCCCTTGAGGACAAGGTCAACGGATTGAACAAGGTTAAGGCCAAGTTGGAGAGGAGCTTGGACGAGCTTGAGGATTCCCTAGAGAGAGAGAAGAAGCTCAGGGGAGACATTGAGAAGGCCAAGAGGAAAGTCGAGGGAGATCTCAAGTTGTGCCAGGAAGCCGTCGCTGATCTCGAGAGAAACAAGAAGGAATTGGAGCAGACCATCCAACGCAAGGACAAAGAAGTTGCTTCCCTCACCGCCAAGCTGGAGGAAGAACAAGGACTTATCAGCCGACTCCAGAAACAAATCAAGGAATTGCAGTCCCGTATTGAAGAGCTCGATGAAGAACTGGAAGCTGAGAGACAGGCCCGCTCCAAGGCTGAGAAGCAGAGAACCGATCTCGCCCGTGAGCTAGAGGAGCTGGGAAGTCGTCTTGAGGAGGCCGGCAGTGCCACCAGCGGACAAATTGAGTTGAACAAGAAGAGGGAAGCTGAACTCGCCAAGCTGAGGAGGGAACTTGAGGAGGCTAACGTACAACACGAAGGCGCCATGGCCAACCTGAGAAAGAAGCACAATGATGCCGTTGCTGAGATGGCTGAACAAATCGACAACTTGAATAAGATGAAGGCCAAGGCAGAGAAGGACAGGAGCACAGTTGCATCTGAGCTGAATGACGCCAGGGCTTCCATGGACCATCTGGCCAACGAGAAGGCTGGACAAGAGAAGCTCGGAAAGCATCTCCAACACCAACTTGGAGAATTGCAAAGCCGCTACGAGGAGCTTGCAAGGATGGTCAATGAAGTCGACCAGACCAAGAAGCGATTGGCCATTGACAACAACGATATGGGACGACAATTGGAGGAGGCTGAGAGCAACTTGTCTCAGTTGAGCAAGCTGAAGGTTTCCCTGGCCACCCAATTGGAAGACACCCGTCGTATGGCTGATGAGGAGGCTCGTGAACGTGCCACTCTCTTGGGCAAATTCCGTAATGTGGAACATGACCTGGACCTTCTCCGTGAACAACTGGAAGAGGAATCCGAGGCCAAGAGTGAGATCCAGAGGCAGCTTTCAAAGAACAACGCTGAGGCTCAGCTCTGGCGTACCAAGTACGAGAGTGAGGGTGTAGCCCGCACAGAGGAACTCGAGGAAGCCAAGTAAGTGG
>JAQFYG010004449.1:0-11012 GCA_034694325.1 Entomobrya corticalis | reverse complement strand
AAATTAGGTACACGACACAGAGGCGGCTTTCAGCTATTAAGTCAAGATTAAGTTGAAAAGGGCGTTCAGAGTTCAGATCCGTAGACTTATTGAACCCCGAGAGGGTTCACAAAATCAATGCATTTTAAATGTCAAAATTATTTCTCTCGGTCTCGATAATGATAAAAATTATAAGTCATGTTATTCAAGTTTACGTGTCATCTTCATGTTTGTTAAATTGTATTATTCACAGCTTTCGGTACTTGCTCTCTGGGTTTAGACTTTCTAGCTTAAAGCTTAATATTGGAACATTTTGAATATAATTGTGGTTATTTTTAAATTGCCAGCATTTAGTTATATTCAGTCAGAAAAAATTTGAAATGATTTGGTAACCGTGATCCTCCACCTCCCTCATTCACCATTAGTGCATAATTTTCTACTGGAACTCACAGAACATATAAACGTGTTATGCATAATAATATACATTTAAATTTATTCGCTATACAATAATTACTAATTACTTTACACTTTTATGATGCATAGACAAAGACACAATTTGTGAATGAATCGACGAGAATAATGCAATCAAACAAGTAGTAATAAAAAACGTTTAGTTATAATTATGAATGATTTTTTCATTAGTCAACGGTTTAAGTCTAGAGTTAAAGTGTCTGCGTCATCAGTCAACGGAAACAAATATCAATCATCATCTCTGACTGCTGACTCTACACTCTCCGTTGCTATATATGACTAATAATTTATCACTTTATCACCTATTATACCTATGAAATATATGGGAATCAATCCTACGCAAAGCATATTGACGAGCAAGACGAAATGGAACAAGAAATCTGAAGTAAAGAACGAATAAAACAATACCAATGCACATGTTATTGTCAATGATATGTAATTGATCACTCATTTTCTTTTGAGAAGGCTTTATTAGTGCTTGTGTGCGGGTCGACTAAGTTAGAATAATAATCCTTTGTATTGTGCATTTTACGACTATACGCGTCTTTTTTTAATATTTCAAGTTTTTAAATTACTAGTTGCGTACACTTTCTTTTTAAAATTTCTGTCTACAGTTAGTACCCTAAGAAGACAAAATGAAAGGTTATGAATATTTCCTGGGGATCTTTCTTTCTGTGCTGCTCCTATCAGCTTCCCTGGTAGCCGTCCCAGTTCCAGATACGAAAAAGAACCCGAGCAGTGAGGAGGGAGGTTTTGTTCCACCTGGAGTCAGTGTGGAACAGTTTGATAGACGGATTTCACCAGCTTTACAGTTGAGACTAGATGCTGCAAGACTGGAGGGTAAATTAAATTCATCTCAATTCTTCTTTGCTAATAGTTTTTTAGGACTTAAAGATGAAAGAGGAATTCATTGTTTAACTAAATATCTTCTCTTTAATGTAATATTACAGAAAACGCAATACAAAACCGTAACCTTGGCTGAAGTGTCCATTATTCAATGAAGAACTACATGACTTTGACAACATTGATAATAATTTAAAATAAATTAACATATATACTATTTTGTTAATTTTATTTGATCATATATTCTTCTCTATCATAAATTATGACAAATAAAAAATGTATTTCCTCTTTTTGTTAAACAAACATAATATTTACGATTTCATTCATTTTTGCATTGAAACTTCATCATGCTGTAGAAAACGTAAAAGGAGCAACCTGTGGTACAGATAAACTTTTTTAGAACCAAAGTTCGTCATAGATGAATAATTTATCTTGCATATTTACAAATTTAATATTGCAATCCTGGATAACATGCAAGTCCTTCTTATTACTGTAGAAATGCTACAGATTGCACGACACAACGAGTTGGAAATTACAATCAGTATTTACAAATATTAATTTGACTCTAGAACGCGCTCAATAAACAGATACATATCACATTTTGAAATTGAGCACAACAAGAATAAATGTTTAGTTTCTTCTGTAGAAAAATCTAGTTTTATTTGTGCCGTTTATAATTTTAACAAAATCAATTGCAGACGATGATACGAAAAAACGTTGAAAGTTGAAATTGTTCATATGAGTCAATTGTGCCACTGCTTTAAAAAATTAATAGACATGTACGCGACTGATTGACCCCAATTTGAATTTTTCCTTTCATTGAATTGTCCATGATAATTTATAGACGTCTCGAAAGTCTCTGAAATAGATTCTTATAGTACAATTATGTATTTTTACAAGCCATATCTTTAATCATCACATCAGTATACTAATACAGTTCTCCACAAAACTTATTATCTATGACTGCAGTTAGCAGTTGTACTTGAATATATGAATTCACAGCAGCAAAATATAGCTTAAGTTTTAAGTATGGTTCATACAAATGTTTAGAGTATTAAGAATAAATAAGTTTAAATTCATCTATTAAAGTTACAAATATTATGTACTGCATAAATAACATCAAAGTATGTAAGTTGTTTAAAAACTCTTCAACTCTTCTTCGTAAGACGAGAGCTCTGATGCAAGTCTTTTCCTCATGGAACCTGTGACGGTGGCGTCCTGTAACTGTGACTTGAGCCGTTTTACAGTTTCCTTGTACCAACTAACATTTTGAAAGACGTGGATCACATTGTCTCCGGCGGTTATAACGTACTTACTGTCCGCGGAAAATTCAACGCATGAAACTGTGCCTAGATCAACACAACAATCAATCAAAACATGTTATTTTGAACAAATATTTACACGAAAGTATTTTGTCTATAAGTGACAATACTATAATACAGTCTACAGTCTATAATACAAATGACAAACCTTTGTAAATATCGTCGACTTGGTCAAGTAGTTCGCCACTGAAGGCTGAAAACAAGTAAAGGCTCTGATTGGTGCCAATAGCGACAACACGGGAGTCTCCAGACAAGGCAACTTTCGGGTTTTCAGTACATTCAGGCACACACCCTTTGGTCTCAGCATTTACTCTGCTACCTTAAATTGATAACATGAAAAGCACAGTTCAGTAACTTGAAGAGACTTCATCTATGCTGGAACATCGTATATTAATTTTATTTATAACAGATGGGCTTACCTGTTGTGTCAAATAGCAACCAGTTTCCATCCTGCTTCACAACAACCAGCTTTGATGAATCGGTATTGAAAGCAAAGCTAGCTATTTTGGCACCTTTAACGACAGAAATTTTCCACTTCAATGACGGCTCTTCTACATTTCCTGAGCTAGGATTAAGCTTGACTTCAAACATTTCGACATCTTGTGGTCCTGCAATAGCTACGAAGCGTCCACATGGAGAAATCTTAGCTTCCACAGGCTCGGTTTGTCCGGACAAAAATGTCTTAAGGATTGCACCTTTTGGCTCTCGAAGTTCCACACTGCCATCACTGCTGCAGTTCATGATAAACTTGCCATTGCAGGCAATTCCCAAACCAACATACTCCAATGGCTTGGACTGAAAATAATAAATTTGAATTGCTAATTACACATACTTATTTATATTTTATCAATACGGATGTATATGTATCAAATTACATCTTACCTGTGTCCACTGCAATGCCGATGTTATATTTCCGATAGAATTGTCCGGCTTACGACCCAATTTAAAAACCTCCAAAATCTTCTCTTCTTTTCTAGAAATTATGAAAGCCTTGCTGTCTGGACTCCATCTAATGCGTGTAGCATGATCAAAAGGAATATTGACTCGAATGCTTTTATGATCCCTATCCGCAAAATCTTTCGTAAACCAAACATAAATGGTTCGATCTGCAAGACAACAATACATTGCAAACTAATTAAATTGTTTACAATAAAAATTCATATCCATATCATTTATGTAAAATATTTATCACAAACCGTCAGCGCAACTGGCCATAAACTTGTTGTTCGGACTCAAATCGATTCCAAGAATGCTACCTGAATGACCTTTCAACGTAGATATTAACCACGAATGAGAAAATTTTTCCTTGTTGGATGATTGTTGTTGTGCACCCTTCTTTTTTTCTTTTGTGCTCTTTTTACTTTCAGCAGCCTGGTTACTTTGTTTTTTTCCTTTACTTACTCCTTAAAAATCAAAGTTGCTTAACATTAAGAATCATCCAACTGTAACTGAAATAACTGTAATTATACTACTGCCATAACATTTATTATACACTTACCATTTTGATTGGACTTTGTTCCATTTTCTTCCTCCTGCACTTCTTCAGTCTCAGGTCCCTTCCGGAAGAGCAGTAAAGTCACCCACCCCACTGCCACAGTTGTAGCAACAAGAATAATAATGGAAACAAGATCCATGCCGATAAAGATTGTCTTTCGTTGTAGAAGGCGTCGGTTCAATAATAAGCCAACCTTTCCTTACTTCTTGTCAATTTAAATTTGATTGACACTCCTTTCCTTTGTCTGCACACAATAACAGAAACAAACAATGAAATCAACCGAGTACTTATGATCAGACAGATATTTAGCTGTAAAAGGCACTTCATCCACCATTCTTCAAATAGAAATATTATACTACTATCCAAATGCCAACAAGTCTCTGACCTTTTAATTTAGCAAGTAAGTAAATAGAGCTAAAGCAAAAGCAACACTCAATCACAAAGAAAAGTTAGTTGACGACACGAACTTTCAAGTAATGTAAGTTGACACGAGTTAGTTACAAGATTTTGATGACAAGTCAAAGAAACGAGAGACGACGAGTGACGACAGAAATAGTAAAATAGATTGGTAGAATGGACAATTTATTTTTGTCCTGCCTGATGACTGATACATGTGCATAGATAACCGTGTATCGTGTATGGCATGGGACTTCTTATGGAAGCTTAGCCTTAGCAGAAATGAAAATAAAGATACCAAACTAAATTACGATACGACTATACGAATCCCCTGCTGGAAGACTTACTTTTACTTGTTGTCGCATTCGTTTCATGTTACATGGCTCATATTATTATCATTTCACACTGTTCACACTCTTGCTGTTGCTGGTCTCCTCGTCAGTCCTCTCTCCTTGCTGGTCTGTCTTCTGCTCCCACACGTACTTGCACCAAACTCTTCTCTGTGCTCTCTGTCAATACCGGGAGTCCTTTCCTGGCTGTTGTAGAAATAAGATAGGATTGAATGAGTAAAGGGGCATGGATAGAATGAATATAGAATAGGATGTGAAAATGTAAGAGCCAACAAGTCGGTCTGTGTATTTTGTTTTGGTTTGCCGGTCTTTTCTAAATGTCACTACGTGGAGAGGTTATTATACTGTAGCATGATCATATCATATCATGACAGCAAAAGATACTTTCCCAATTCAGTTCTGTTTTGCCGTGGGCTGGCTCCTGCTGGAGTCTTATTAACTAAATACACACTCCCCCGCACCAAAAATATGTAAGCTTATTAACTAGACATAGACATGTAGTTAGTACCGATGGTGAGATGATAAGCCATTTAATCAAGAATCAAGATATGCGATACGATACAGAATACAACACAGCACGGTTGACAGAAGCAAATCTGTAGAAATGAGGACCGTTTACTAAGATTTTCTTAGCTGCTGGAGAAAGCACGGATTTTCCATGTCAACGCTGTTAAAGCAGAAATGATTCAAATTTACGGTTATTCAATCATTAGTTTTCATTCTTGTCACTACGGAACTGCTGAAGTAGGTAGACTCCACGACTCCAAAAGAATTTTTCGCATAAATTGTTCATTTCTAAATACAAAATATCATTAGTGATTAGTATTGTTCGTCTGCTTGCGCTGGAGAGATTTTGTTGTTAGCTGTAGAGCGATTCCGAAGTGTTATAAAAACATTGTTTTCCTACAAACAGATGTGTCAGCAGCGGCAATGTATTTGCATATGTGAATATGAATTCATCAGCTCAGGCTCAGACAAACAAGCCAGCAGCAGCGAAACACGTCAGTCCCTAGACTCTTTTTCCACACACAATAATATTAAATGTGATTGTGAACCGATTGATTGAACATTTTTTTTATTAGTTGAGCCATCTGTCACCTCCCGACTTTCCTCTTTGCAATCAACAACAACAAAATTTTTGTGAATTGTTATTGTTGTTGTCGATGTAAAAGATCACTCAGGTGCAGGCAGGCAGGTGATTATTGCCTATTTATCGTGCATGCAAAAATTCAAAAAGCAGAAAACGGCTATCATTTCACATTTGATGACAGGACAGGAATCGGAGGAGGCATGCATGGAGGTTCGTATAGATAAAAGTAATTATTTTAAACAATTGTGTTCTTTTTAATTTGTCGAGGATTTTTGTGCGTTTGACCGTTTCATTATCATTGCGTTCGATGGTGTCATAGCTAGGCCGTGCCGTATATGAGTTATTTGCCTTACAATGTACCAAAGTACCAATTATATTAAAGTAAATTAACTAAATCGTATAGCAGTTTGGGCTTATCATCACATCCGCATCCTGGATCGCCCATGTAATAATATTCTACTCGATGAAGATTGCTATTTTTGCAGGCACATATGTCATTATATACTTATACACTGCTCTTTGCAGTATTGAATGTTAACTAATGGTGTATTTCACAGGCAAAAATAAGAAAGCTTTTAAACATATCATCATGCATATCATGATGCAATATGTGAAAATAATCACTTCATCTTTTACTTCCTTTGCGCTCGTATCTCACTACAACCACTTTGCATTAGTCAGATTTTAGCATGAGTTGTTCCTAAATTGCATCTACGAGTGTAAATCTCATCTCTGTAAACGCGTTTAATGAAATGTCTGCCATTGTGTCATTCCATTCCAAGCAGCTATCTAATATTCCAAATTCCTAGTTGCTGTTTAATACGCACTACTACGTTCAACATTCTTGCTGTATATGTATGTCTATTTACACAGCAGAGCAGACTTTTATCTTTGTCAACTTGACTTGGAGTGTGTCATCCTCTATATCGGCAATCAGCATAGGTAGTTAAATTTCATTTAGACTATGGCTATGAAGAAATAAATCCACGTTGGCAAAATTCCGACCTTGTTACCTGCATTGCATGTCTATTATCTATTCAGTATCGTACCTAATATTATATATTCGTTACCGACAGGTCGACAGGTGATAGAGATTCCAGTTGTCAAAATTTTATTCTGTTGAGACTCATTTTTATTAGTTTATTGCTCTGAAACTTAAAATTAAGAATAGAATAAATTAATTAATTGTGACCAATCTTGGTTTGTTTGCTCTAGATTCTAGATAGAACTATTACCTAAATTTGAGATCCAGTTCAACTTAGCGGACGAGTTTGACATTTGATTAACAGCTGTGAGCCAGCTGTCATCTAACGAAAAAGGTAATATTTCATGCATATATTTGTTGAATCTTCTCTATCTCTTCCCTTTTGTATTTTAAAGAAAACTACGTAACTCTAATAGTTCCAGCTAACTAAAAATGGATTCAGCTAAAAGCTATCCAAAAATAAATCATATTTTTTTGGTACAGGTCCACTTCCATTATTTGCCGTCTTCCATTGCAGGTGCTGTGGATCAATTAATTGCTAATCGGTACCGTAAGAAGGAATTGCATTTGATTAAATCATTATTCCATAAACTCTCTAATGATTAAATGATTGTCAAATTGCGTTGAAATTAGGATCTGTTTGAGAGTGACTTAACTAAAGTGTGATTAGAGTTGAAGCTTCAATTCTGCTAACCGGTTTTATTTGATGTGAGATGTGCAATTTTTATTTTGTTTGTATAATTAACTAGTACATGAGATTTGAGAGAGCCTTCCTACAGAGTGTGATATTTTCCACTACTTAAGATATCCCTATTCATAAGCAACTTCTTGTTAGTGTCTAATAATTTCGTAGTGGCCTACTACTGGAAGTTTGTAGTTACCGTAATTTGGATATCCATACAACCGTCATGATGAAGTCTGAAGGTACCTGTAACAAGCGCGGCTTATTTTAGTTTTTTATTGTGTGAAAGTTTTAACTTTGAATTTTGCTTAATGGCATGGAATGAGCTTAAGCTTTGTTTAATTCTGTATGATATTCTGTGTTTAGTCATAATTATAATTTACGTGAATATAATAATATGTCATTTTTATGTAGCGGCATCCGGTATTGGTAACATGAAGGCGTTGATTTTGGTTGGCGGATATGGTACCCGTCTTCGTCCATTGACTCTTTTTAGACCAAAGCCTCTTGTGGAATTTGCCAACAAGCCGATTCTCGAACATCAGGTAACGATAGCAATAAAAAATATTAATATATAGATATGGATAGTAGTAAAAATATGGTAATAGTAAGGTTCAAAGCGTTCAAAACTCCAGTTTATTACACATCTCAAAATATAAGTAACAAAGCTTTGGTTTGCAGTTGGATGCCCTTGTAGAAGCAGGAGTCAAGCAAGTGGTACTAGCTGTGTCATATCGTGCTGAAGATATGGAAAATGAACTGAAGTCGTATGCTGAGCAGGTATATTATAGAGAATCATTGTGCTCACTAATTTAGTGAAAGCATTTTAATAGTAAATCTTCAAATGCTCATAGAAAGGAGTACAACTCATATTTTCTCATGAAACGGAACCTCTTGGAACAGCGGGTCCACTTGCCCTTGCTAGGAAGTATTTGACTGGAGACTCAGAGCCATTCTTTGTCCTCAATTCAGATATTATCTGTGATTTTCCTTTTAGAGAAATGGTAGCTTTCCACAGAAATCATGGCCGGGAAGGTTCGATTGCGGTATGAAATAATATTAAAACTTATTTTCTTGTTTTTATTTGAACGTGCATGGTCGTTCAAGTGTCCATGTTTATAACGATAATTAATAGTCGATAATTTTTACAAATATTGCATGTATTATGGTTCATAGGTTACAAAAGTCGAGGAGCCTTCTAAGTATGGAGTTGTAGTTTACGAAGACGACGGGAGAATTCAGCGTTTTGTGGAAAAACCACAAGAGTTTGTCTCTAACAAAATTAATGCTGGATTGTACATTTTAAATCCTTCTGTGTTGGAACGGATTGAGGTAGGTACAAGCAATGATGATGATCAGGGCACACTTGGCTTTTCTGTACATTTATCCAAACTTTTATATTTTGTATAGCTTCGACCAACCAGCATTGAAAAAGAGATTTTTCCCGTGATGGCATCTGGAAAGGACTTGTATGCGTTTGAGCTGAAAGGTTACTGGATGGACATTGGGCAACCCAAAGACTTTCTCACCGGAATGTGCCTTTATCTCCAATGTGAAAGCCAAAAGAAAGACAATACGCTTGAGTTTAGTAAAGGAGATGGCTTTGTTGGAAGTGTACTTATGGTAAATAAGTTTTTATTCACGTTTACACACTACACACATATTCATATTAACAGCACACATTAATGTATAAAAAGTTTATAATATTGTTTCTTTATTTTTATAATAGGATGAATCGGTCAAAATTGGAAAGGACTGCAGGATTGGACCAAACGTCACTATTGGCAAAAATGTCGTTATCGAGAACGGAGTATGTATTAAGCGTTGCACTATTTTAAGCGGCTCCAAAATCGGTTCACACTCTTGGCTAGATAGTTGCATTGTTGGATGGAAGTGTAAAGTTGGTCAGTGGGTACGTATGGAAAATGTGACTGTCCTTGGTGAAGACGTTATCGTGGACGATGAGGTGTATATAAATGGTGGGAAGGTGCTTCCACACAAAGCTATTTCCAGCTCAGTATCAGTTCCACAGATTATTATGTAAGACGTCGCAGTAAATGAATATTTCTCCTTTTTACTCCTTCAGTAAGGTAATTTTCGTACGAGCAAACTTGCTACATTTGCTTATATATTTTGCGTGCTGTCATACCTTTAAGTTAATTGTATTTATTATATATTTTGCATCGTGTAAACAACTGGGAATGTTTGTTACTTATTGTTTTATTTAAAACACTTCACTCTTTTGGTAGTATTTATTGTTATACTAGAGATATTTGAAATTAGGAACCTGCCTTCAAAATTATCTGGAGAACAAAAAAGAAAGTAATGCAACTATTTTTTCACACTTGCGAAATACATTGTGTGTGATGTCGTTTTATATAGGTCAGTCAATAAAAATATAGTGTCAACTATATTAGTACACAAGTTTTAACACTTTTCCCTCAACAATTTTGCTATCGCGAATTCAGAATGAATAGAAATATTCCATCGTAAAATCTAGCAATATGTCAGTATATAAATTTTCTACAAAGTAATTTGTGGAATCCAAATACGTTTTAATTAAAAACCGAGAAAAATGTTCTTTGTTTATAATCAAATCAAAATATCTGTATCTGTATTATATGTTAATTATTGTTTTATTGTTGCATGGTTTTGGTTAATGGTAACTGATAGTTATGTATTGTGTGCTATTCAAGAAATAAAAATTATTGTTTTTAATAATGAACCAACAACTTCCAACCATTGCGGACATTACATAAAAATAGGAATAACAAGAATTCCAATTATTTTGTTGTTTCTTTTGAGACTATTTTACTTCCCGGTTATATCTTGATATCCTATCGATTAATTAGTTTCTCATAAATAAACAAGTCCAAATTACCGGTATCAGTTTCGTTGAAAGGAAAAAGAAATACACTGTACATAATTTCAGCATCTATGGCTGAAGACTAAGAAGTTTCATCATTCGTTTTCTCCCGACGCTGACTTTAATTTTTCAATGTCAAGTATGAAAACACTTGTATGGCCCCTTTCCGTCTATATAAAAGTGCTAGACGCTAGATTCAGTTGATTCTCGGCATAGTGGTTAGTGGACATGCATTAAGTGGCCAAGTAGCTTTAGTGGACAGATTTTGACTTGCTCCTGCGTGTCCACTATAGAGAGTCAACTGTAATGTAGTTATGAATGAATACATTTGATACTCGATGGGAAGCTAAAATAGGTGTTCCCACAATCACAAAAAATGTGGGACAAAGTGGGACATGGAATTTAAAACATTCGTTGTTTTATTTTTGTTTGCAATGTTTTGAAGAAACTGGAACGCAAACCGATTATTTCCTCATTCGGGAAATTTATTTTCCATGTGTACTGTCAATGCACTTTATACGTTGGCACTTTGG
>JAQFYG010004448.1:0-11013 GCA_034694325.1 Entomobrya corticalis | reverse complement strand
TAATTTAGGCAATTGATCATTATCAATTTTTGCAAACTTAAAGATACCTGTCCGGTGAACTTAAAAATGGTTTTATGTCCAACAATGGTATAATATTATTTGAAAAGGAATAATTCATTGTGGTAACACACAGTAATCTAGATGCACTGTTAAAAATCTTAAATGTATAATTACTTAGTATTACAAGTTTTGTTTTTATGTACAATCCAGGGTTCCGTTCATAAATTATTTCAAAATCATGAATTTTTAACCTTTTTAATGAAGTACTAAATGTAAATATATTTGTTTCTAGTTGCTGTGTTAGAGAGATTTTATTAGTAGATGTTTAATGACAGGAACATTAATGATGTACCTTGTTACAATTTAATAGACTACTGATGGTAGTTGATGAGGGGTTTGAGCCACTCTCAAATATGCGAGTATAAAGTATTATTAATTATCTATTCTGATATTTGTCTCTTAATTTTAAGTAATCAGACAGTAATGCAACAATAATAACGCAAGAAAACGTAAAATAGAATAGTTAGCTTCTTGAAGAATGTTACATACGAAATACATTGTTATCAATATATTTTCCGAATGAATTCATGCAATTATGAGATAAAGATCTTCATTCGAAGAAAACATTAGATATCAATTATTCTTTTATCAACTTAACCATCATGTATATTTTAAACAATATTTGCTAGTATTTGTTTTTACATGTTCTCTTAAATTACTAAAATGACGTTTACTTGACAATATCGTATTTTTGCGGCACACTTATCTCTTTATTTTAGGTAAAACGAGAAGAAATATTTAATCTTATTCAAACACAAAAAGATCACCTTCTCGATTATTTGGCAGAAAGATTTCAATATGATATTGTAAAGGCCATAAAATCAATTTTTGCAATTCGTATGCGATATTTGCAATGAAAAGATGCCTAAGAAACTCTTTTTTTTAAGGTATTGAGAAAATATTGAAACAAATATTTAAAACATTCCTAAAAACTAGTGTGCTCCAAGAAGAAGAAACAAGCTGTTTCTATTTCAACCCTAAAGTCCCGCTTTTGGTCCATATGAAAATGGCTGTATTGAGAAAATAGTTGATCTGAAACGAAAAAGTAACACAATCATCATTACATTTACTGCAACTGTTATTCTAAGGTTTTTCCCGCCTTGCTTCAATATACGTGATATTTTCATTCATAAACACAAATTTGCAGTAAGATTTCATATCATGGCCTCATTTTATGAAAGAAAATGTCACGTGTATCGAAGCAAGGCGGGAAAAACCTTAGAATAATAGTAGCAGTTCGGAGAGTCTTCGTTATCACAAGCTGTAAATCAATAATTATCTTTAGTGTTTGGAAAAGTTTTTACATCACTCCCTCATTCATATGCAAAAATCCTCTTCCTCATCTATTCATTTAAAAAATCAAGGCATCTTAACCAGTTTCTGTACAATGAACACCATTAAGTTATAAATAAAGCATGATAACTGTTAAAACAAATATTACGCACAAAAACTACTTATTTGATTAATAATCTAAGTCAATGCATTTGTTTGGTTTTTGCTCTCTGTTTAGTTTTCAATGCAATCATTTAAAATACTGATTCTTGAAACACCTTTTTTTGTAAACTTGCCGACACATTATTTCAAGTAAAATCGCCAAATTGTTTGTTTGAGTGTCAATAAACAAATTTAAACACTTTTATTCAATGAATATTGGACATATTTTGTGGGCTCATTTATGTGACTTAGTTTTCTGCTGCAACCGTTTTGCTACAAAATCTAATGCTTATCGAATATCAAATTTGATTTCGGCATGCTGCATTAAAGCAACGAAGCCAACTCAATTTTTGGAGCGGTGTCGAGCTATGGTTCATGAACTTTTAAATAAGCCGATGCCAAATTGTGATCCTTGAAATATGATAGGACACGTTTTTTTAAATTTAACTTTTAAGCAAACTTTTTTAAATAAAAAAATTTGCACCAATAAGGTTATTCATTGCATAGCATTGCAATAGTGCAAAACCATCAAATTCATAAATTTTCCCGAAAACATAAGTTTTAATAATAAACTAAATTAAAGCATCGTTTAGTAAACAACAAAATAGAAAACTTTATTACTAAGGCACGGTTTAGGTTTTATTTTTTTCTCAATAGGATGACTTTATCTTTTGAACCTTTTTAAAAATTTTGTACCAATTTGCAGAAGTTTACAGTTATCTCAAGATATCTAGCTTGATATGTTTATGCTACTGTTAACTACTAAGTTCCTAAAAACATGTAAAATAATTAACAACTTTGATTGATTGATATTCACAGCAAAATAGGTCTGCATTCGATTTGTTGATATACGTCTTGTTTAAAAATGCCACAAAATATTTAAAATATGACTGTTTGAAAAAGTTTTTAACCGTTACAACTAAAAGAAATTTGGCTGAAAATTATTATTTTTAAAAACCTGTTTAAACATTTGTTTACATGTAGTATTGAACTTTTGTTGAAATTAATCAAAAGATAATACCAAATGTTGTCCATAAAACGCTTGTATTAATCAAAAAAGTTTTTATTGAATGTATAAGGATAAAAAAAGTATATTTGAATTGAAAATACTTTGTTATATTATTTCTTTTGTTATCACAAAAATGTTTAAAACAGTTATTTTTAAGTTTTTAAGAGTGTAATCTCAAAAATCATTAGTACAGGATGGGATTAGATTGACTTTGTATTTTATAAACTCGTTGTCTTCCGTTATCTGCAACTATTAAAAGAGCAATGACGTAAATAGTAAACTTAATAAAAATTACTTACGATCTCAAAATCAGAAATATTAGTCCGTGTATCAGATAATGTGTGTCGTTACATGAGAAATATAATAAATGTTATGATTTTATCCCAATGTCAAAGAAACAGTCATACACGAAACAATGATAAAAGATGCCACAAAACCAGTTTTATGACACCAAGTCCCCAAAAATCTATAATTTTCGCTTACTGTCAGATAAAAATGGAGGCAAAGACTGAATTTCGTCCTCTGTGCATTCCTCACACGGCGTTTTTCGATGATGGAAAAAAAAGTTCCTTGTTTAGGCATAAATCGAATGAACATGTTAATATAAATTCAGTGTCAAAGTGTAGAAAATGTATAGCATATTTTTAAAATTTCCGAACGAACGTGTATCATAAATTACGAGAATTAAACCGTTTAAGAAATATTTATGTTTATCTTGCTAACATGAGGAGCTTATAATCAGTAAAACACAGTGCCATCTTTAAATTAATTATTATACACAAAAACTATATATTTGGTTGAATTTCTGCTTAACTTCTGTTGCCAAATGAGTTTTGAAGGATTTAATAATATAACCAGTACATTTTGTCAGATGGTATATTTGTATTGGGTTTATATGGATTTTTTGTAAACTATATAAATGTAAAACTAAAATATAGGAGGAACCCTTTAAAAATGTTTCAAAAAATGAATAAAAAATATTGAAAGCTTTAGGATAATGCTTTTGTCTTATATATCAATAGCTTTGTAAGAAATTCAGTGCATTCAAGCACATGTTCAATATGAGTGCTGATGCACGCAGGTTGAGTTTCAATTAATAAAAAGTGCTAGTGCACTTGCTACATACCATTTTAAATATGACGACGTGAGAATCTTTCGTATGTCAATCCAAAACAAAAAAAAAACGTTTGAATTTTTGAATCTTATCAAGTACAAAAACGTGACAACTAAAGGGATTTGTGGTAAGTTTAATCCATACTGCTGATACTGTAAAAACCAGGCAAGTACAAAATACACAGGACCATGATTGAGTTCTTAAAATATTTAGAATTGGAATGCGTTGATTAATTATACATGTACTGTATCAGAGCCTATGCATATCGATAAAGTACTTGTTTAGGGAAAAACTATTTTAATTGCAAATTGTATGAAATGATTTTACCAAATATAAATAATAAGAGATATCATTATTTTTTTGAAAAATTCACCAATCAGACTTTCGGCAATTCAATAGTATTAATATTTGCCTTTTAAATTTTTTTTTACTGATAAGCATTTATTTACGGTTTATTATGAAGTAAAAATAAACTTAAAACTATTTTCTTTACCAAGGTTTACAACTGGTTTCCTGCAAGAATATCGAAAAATTATGGGATTACAATATGCTGCATTACATAACTGTAGGTAGAGTTTCTTCAATTTAAATACTTTTAAATTGCATTTTAACAAAAACGTAACTGTAAACTTTGCGCATGATTTTGGTTGACTTGAGTTGTGGTAACACAAGCCATAAATTTAGTTTTAAGTTTAAGAACAATGAATTAATGACTTTTTTTACTTAAGTAAATCGTAATTTATAAACTGTTTAAGTTAAATAAAATATTATTTTAACTTGTGTCCCTTTTAAATCCACAGAAATTTTTTCAACTAATTTTTTTATAACAAGGTTTGAAAATAAATATTTGATCACATAAAACTATGTCCAGTGTATTAGCAATTTAACGTTGCGTTTGTGCTTTTTTAAATGGAACAATTTAATTGAATTATGTAAATGTATGACAAAGCGTAAAGTTAAACAATAGGGCTTTTAAAAACACTATTTTGTACATTAACCATGACATGATTTAAAAGTATTTTTGTTTTGAAATTTATAATGGAAAATAAATTTGCTTCTTTAAATAAAAGTATTATACTGCAAATGTCAAGCAAAATCAAATTTTAATGCTAGTCATACTCATAAGATATAAGAGACATCAAAATATGCAATCATCTGAATAAACAAGCTTCAAAATGCTTTTTAATGTTTAAAACCCTAGCATTTAACAAGTCATGATTTACGCATGTTTTTATTTGACAAAACTTTGGACGTCATTTTGTGTTTTTTGTTCGCAAATTACTTAACATGAAACGGAATTTTCATTCATTTATTTTCATAAAAACTACATAATGCTTAAAGTACTAGCAGTTATATAATTGCAGATAGAGGAAGGAAACTCTTGGATATTTCATTAATTTTTTGCACTAACTAAACAAGGGATCTGGTTGAGGAATCGTCATCGGAGGTAGAAATCGTATTTTTGCACCAATATCAATGTTTACATAAGCCTGTTAATTTTACGCCGCAGTAGCCGTACTGCCCTATTTTATTATCCTAAAAATTGAATTAAAAAATTATTTTGATCTTTTTCAGGAAATGGAGCATTCCATTCTGGCGAATGAATCATGCTCTGCAAAAGTTAATGCAACTCATGGTATTTTACTTTTTTGTTATCATATTTTAAAGGGAAAAATGGTTGTGCTCACGCCGGATTCCTTGTAATTATCACTATAATTGTCTTGCTTAAAGCGCACAGTTGGTCATATAAATGTAAAATAAAATATAATCCACTTGCCAAGACACAAAGATGACACGTGAGTTACAACGCAAATTTATAATAAACTGCATACCACCTTAAATTGATGAAAAAATTATTCTTGCTTTGCGCAACTTGTAAATTTTTTATCTTTACCTACTTAGCAACTCTTCAACGTTCAAGCATTTTTGTATGAATAGCAAAGAGAACACCGATTTCATTAAACTGTTAATACCATTTATAACATAAACAGAAAGCTTTCTTAAATTTTTACCAGGCTTTTTCACTACCTCTTTACTATTTCATGGACTGTTGAAATGAGATGTATTTTTGTATTTACATCGTTTAAGATGAGAACGTGTTTTATAAACGCCCCCATATCAAGAAAGAGTTGTTGTTGTGTATAGCAGAAATTTTAGCTGGTTGCGTGGCTAGATGTTTGCTTTTTTTCGCGGTCTTAGAAGCTTGTCAGTAAAATTCCCCGAAAAAACCACTTAAACCGTGAGTTATTAATTTTAAGGTTTAAGTGCTAACCTTTCAAAATTAATTGAAGTTAAATTTTTTACTTATGCACAAAAATTCGCGAAAAAAATACATAATTACATGATATTAAATCGTGCCGATTTAAAAAAAAATTTGTGCATAAACAATAAATCGGAAAGTAAAAATTTAGAATCTCAGAAAGCAAATTTGATTGTTATAGTGTTTTACTGTAATAAATAACTTGTTTTATTTTCATGTCAGTCCAATGCAATTGAAGGAAAACAAGTTGGAAAATGTGTGGTCGTAAATACTACTGCTCTGGTTTAAACTAGATATTCAAGTCAACATTAAAACTAAATGCTAATTTTGTTTGTTTACATTTTAAATTATAGCTACATCATAACAATGTAGTAAAAACAAGAAAATGCTGTTGTTGGTCATTCATTCTTTCATTAGAACTATTAAATAAAATAAAAAATGTTTATCCCCAGTTTATGCATCTCCATGTTTCATGTTACTAGATTGATAATCAAATGTTAATTACGATTAGTGCATATACATTGTATAAGAACAAAAGTATTTTGTGCAACTTTTCCGCTGAAATTTATACTTTCTAGCATAAAGAAGGACAGTATAATTCCTCGGGGGTTTTGATTGTATATTGGTAAATATTTTTTGCATTCAATTTTATTGATAGAACTTGTAATAAGGGGTTTTCTTGGTTTCAAATTTAAATTTAAAAAAACTGTTGCTGAAGGATATATCATTAGATGCATCTAATACAAAGTTATTTGTACTTCAGTTCATGTAGGATTGTTTTAAAAAACTATCATTTAATTTGTTTGGCGACAACGTAGGCTACCTGCTAATATGCAGACTCGAAAAAATCGGCGTGGTTTTTGAAATAATATGAAGTATTATATCTTTTTTTGAAAACAATATGTATTTAGTTTGCATTAAATTGTATAACAAGCAGAAAGCCTAGATCTTGGGGAAATGCTTCTCTTTGTAAATAATGGAATCGATATAAAGCGTAACTAAAGATAATAATGACTCTGTTTGCAAGCAAAGCACTTTGATGGCTTGCACACTAAGCTTCCATCATCAACTAACATAATGAATTTCTTGGATTTTAAATTTAGTCCAATAGAATGGCATTCAATTACTGATGCTCATTGCAAATTTTTCTTGGTTGGCAAACCTGTTATTACAAAAGTTGCTCTCAGTAAACTTATAAATTATCTGAGGTCAGCATTTTAATTAAAACCAGTAAATACACTACAATATTCAGAAAAAATATTAGAATACTATTTTTATTTTTATTGAAATTCAAAGAATAGTTTACATTTTCAGAAACACGGAAATACTAATAGCATAAAAATTACATAGCACCACACCGTGCTTTTAAAGTGAAAATAGTAAATAGTGTTTTGTGTTTCCATAAAACAACAAATAACGTAAAGTAGGAATACGCTATACAAGCAAAATTATCTTGGAACGACAAATGACAGCCAATGCATCATGGCAATTCCTAAATGGGCTCTTTAGCCCAAAATAGTTCTGCGTCAATTTCCAAAACCGAATATTGTCAGATTTACACTGTATTTGCGTTGTTACTGGGATATGATTTCAAGTACCTACAAATCCCAAAACTTAGACTTGTACGTAGCTGACGATTTTGATTTTAAGTTGTGGTGTATCAATTAATCAAAGGACTGAAGTTTTTTAGCCCAAACTAAATCTTAAAACAAGATAACAAAAATTATAAAAAAAATAAATATAAAATTGTTAACTTTGGAGACGAGATGAAGAAGTATGCAGTTTATATAGGAAAATTATAAAAAACCGGCATTTAAATAAGAATAAACGAGAGTTATTATAGTAAAGTTGTTTTTATTTTATTTCGATACAATTTTAATGGCAAATAGTTTTGCAAAAAAGGTAGAAAAAAATTTTTGAATCAGAAAAATATTACAGTAATTGCAACATAGACATACTGTGTTTTTGTATTGCATGGTTTGTTATAGGTCTAGTAAATAAAGTAAATATATATTCAAAGGTTTTAGCTAACAATATGATTTACAAATCAGCCAAAAATTGATTTTTTCACAATAAATTATAGCATAAAACTTTAGATGATAAAAATTAATAAACAAATGCAGGGAAACTTGGCTTAAATTTGAGTTTTTTCTGCCCAATAGTATTTGTTATTGCTTTATTGAAAGTGTTTGTGTGTAACATATTTTCAAAGAATCGTATTTTTAAACGTATAGAAACTAATATGTATAATTGGTATATTACATTTGCTTTTTAAATCTTCTTAATCAACAAGCATAGCAAACCTTTTAAATAGATCGAAATTTTGTATGATTATTTAAATCAAAATATCAAATAATTCTGTTTGTCTGTTTTATTGTAAGTAAACAAATCCAGTTCTTATTAAAATTTTTAGCATTATTTTAGGTAAAGTAAGTTTTAAAATATTTCATAAAAAATTGAATAAATAAAAATGATTAAATTCATTAAAAAAACACTATGGAAATAACTGTTCGCCCCAGTTTTTTTGAAACCATTTATAACGTTATTGCTACATATAAAAAAAAACTTCATGAATAAAAAATAAAGCAAAATGTGCTCTTCTGGTCTTGTTGTTTTTTATTTATCTTGACACACTTATCATTTCTGTTGCAAAAGATTGTATGCATTATTATTTCGAATTTTAACTCTTTGTCATCTCTGTGCTTCCAATTTAACTACGACAAAGGCGATGTACAGTTTGCATTTGTAGATATTCATAACTTTTTCCATTTAAACATCAATAAATACATTGTTATCAACACACAGAAGAAACATTTTCACTTATGTTGTGCTGGATCAATCATGCATGAAAAACATTGTATCAATAATAAAGAGCCTTAGTAGTAGATTACATATATAAAAATTGGAAAAAAAATTGTGCTCACTCACCTTTTAAATGAAATCATTAACTGCACCTACATGTAAACATCTTCATTAATTAATTTAAATAATTGTAAGCTAATAAAACAAGTACGAGCGCGCAGACCCTGCCCTAGAGCCTTAGCGAGAGGATGTAAAAACTATGCGAAATTTACTAATTTGATCCGATATGACATTAATCACTATTTTATTTGGAAAGGTGGATTTTGTAAAATTTTGGGAATACACTCTGACCGTAGGCCAATGTAACAATACTATAATCCCGCAAATTACATAAATTTCGTTGAACATTTGGAGCTATTGGTGGACGAGGTGAAGAATGTTTCAGTGAACGCGTAAAAAAGAGAAGAATCTTTAGGGCATTTATGCTAAGCATTTTTAAGAGCTACGTTGAACCTTAAAATATGTTGCATAACGGTTGAATAGTTATATGTGATGGTTTCCAACCATTTTTCTTGACCGAAAAATAGTGGTTTCAATTTTATTTTATTCATGCTGCTCCTTGATTTTAAGTCGAATTCCAAATTTTCTTTTAACAATTCATATAATAAATTAATTAATCGCTTGTTTGATTTTCTTTCAGGTGTATTATTTGAGTGATCTCTAGCATCTGAATATTAGAATTTGTATACAACACGCCGAGAGACTTTTGATCCAATAATAGTAGGACATTAGAGACAAGCACATAAGAAACAGGAGGCAAAATCACTTAACAAGCGACTATACATGACAAGTTAAATATGACGAAAAAATTAACATCAAACTGCGCCCTTACATATTTTATCAAAAATGCCTTATTAAAAGAGTTTATGTTTAATAAGAATTTTCAATATCATTAGCATCAAGGTTTTAAAATATCGTAGTACTTTGTTTCGTAACTTTTAACTGGGTTTTAACCGCTATTATTAGACGTTATATAATAAAGGATAAAATATTGATAAAGAGAAGCAAATTTAAATAAATGTCGTATTTTTTAACGTTTTGCATGTAGACATTTTGTTTATTTATTTGTTTGTATTTTTGTAAATGTTACCTACACAGAGTGTTACCTTTAAATTTAAAAGACACTAAAATTTGTCTTGTCCAAGTTTTACAAGTATTTTTACATAAATTTTTTATTTGATAATTCGTGAAGTAATTAATACATACATATTTTAATAATGTAAATTAAAACTGAACCATAATAAAATATGGAAACTGTATCTTGAATCATGAATCTGAAAATCATTTTTAAAAACAATTTTGAATCATTTAAATGTAATTGCTTGTAAATTATTGAAATTATGATTGGCCATTACAAAGAACCTTTTTAAAAATGTTTTGTCCGCTTGGATCCTCTTTTCTCAGAAGATTGGTGTTGTTCATCAGCGGTTTGAGAGGCATTACCGGGATTCAAATAATGAAAATGATCATCAATATTGCCAACATCTTGACCTTGTGATGACATCAAAGCCATTGGATCATCCGGCGAGCCTAAATTAGTTTAAAATAGCAACAGGTGTTTCAACAATTGAAAAAACATGTAATACTTTGCCTCTTTTGTATTTGAAGACAAAACATATTTTGCTACGCATAATTGGTAAAAAGTTGATTTGGACATACCACCGCCGTTATCTTGTGCCGTTGGCTGAGAAGTCGACTCTGCTTCTTTTTGATTTTCGAGGACTTCCTCTGCGTCAACAATGAGTCCAACATTTTCATTCGTATAATCAGGAATGTCGGCTATTTGGCAAATGAAGAAAAAAATATTCAAATCATTTGAAAATAAAATGAAATGGGCACTATGATTTTAATTTATGGGCACATACCATAAAACTCTTGTTTTGTCTTGGCAATCGCCTCATGAAGGTTTTTTTCAACTTCCATGAATCTCTTTCCAACACGGCCATAGCGCATCGTTATCCTCTCTCGCACTTTATTCAAATCAGTGTCAATTAGAACCTGTGTTTCACTACAAAACCTGTCTATAATTTTTTTTGCATGGTCGGTTGCAAACGTAAATGCTCTTGGCAAAAGAAGCTTCTCGTTTTCATCCATTTCTCTTTCAAATTTTATTTGAAGCTCCTCAGAGTTGTTGATGGCCGGCGAATTGCAAAGATCCCTTATTTGTGAGATTATTTTTACTTTTTCCTTTTTAATTATCTCCATGATTTGATCCTTGCTTAACCACGGGTCCGCTTCAATGACGTCAAAGCAGTTTGTTTCAAATTGTTCGGA
>JAQFYG010004447.1:0-11013 GCA_034694325.1 Entomobrya corticalis | reverse complement strand
TGGATGGATGGATACATGGATATTATATGGTTTCATCAAAAAAGGATTTTAGTTTTTCTGAAGAAGAAAATAAAATGTGAAAGCAAAAATAAAAGAGTGCGTGTGTTTATTTTTTGGTATGGCCTCCTATTCTGAAAAGAGGAAAAGGGAAAGTGAAGTAAAAAAAGAGAAAGTTTTTTTCTGTCAGGATTTTAGCCCTAACCGGAAAGATGGATGAAGATAAAGGAAAAATGGATTTTTTGGTAATCATGTTGTCTAAGTTTGAATCCGTTTTATAAAGAAAGATTGAAGATTTTTTTTGGTTAGAAATGAATATAAATGTATCATGACTATTCAATCTGGAATTAGGATAAGAATGTACGTTTTTTAGAATTAAAAAGAAAGAATATTTGATTTCGTTTCTAAATTTTTGGTTTTCTTAGTTTCGTTAAGTACATATTTGTGATTTTGTGAATTTGGAAATACTTTTGGAATCTTCTCACTTGGAAAATGAGTCTTGATACATTAGTTTTGGGGGCGGCTTAGATAAAATATACATCCATTCTTATTTTTTAGTAAATTGCTTTAAAAAAGAAAGATAGGGTAGTGAGTTGTTGATGATGATGATCGTGAGATAGTTAGGGAAACTGACATGGTAATTATTTTCTTAGGAAGAAAGAGGGAGAAGGAATAAGAAGAAAGTGAATTATACAATTTAGTTTTCTTTTACAGATAATAAAACAATCTTTTTCACTCCACTGTTTTCACAAGGAATAACTTGTAAGTGTTTTCAAAATGCGGCCTTTCAAAAGCAAAAGTAAAACTGGGACAACAAATTTCTTTTGAAAAGTAAAATACAATTAAACATTAAACATGTACCGATAATTCTAACTATATTTCTTTAGATTTTCAAGGCGATCACGCGATTTTCTTTGTAATATTTTCATATATTTTTAACAAAGAAAAATTCATAAATACTTTAAAATCCTTATTACATATTATGGCTGCCGTTCTATTTCACAAAGAAAAACAAGTTATTATTAGAGTATGCATGTCCATTCTATTCCATTTCGTCTTTCTTTTTATTCTATTGACAATAATCCTCCTCTTTTTTTTACAAAGAAACATATCCTTTCCCTTTCACAAAATTTTCTTTACAAAATAAGCACTCATATTATTGTCAACTGCAACATAGACTATAATTTTCTAAACAAATTTTTACAAGCAAATCCACCTTTCCTGCAAATAAGTACATATAATAGTCCTTGTTCCACAGTAACAAAATATTTCATGCAATCTCCAATAAATAGTAATACCAACAACAATAATAAAATCCAATAAAAAGACCCAACATATTCTCTACACGAATGACTGCATAAAATAAACTCAGCTCATGGACGAATAAGTACACAGATAAATAGCAAATGATTATTTCAGATATCATCAGATCCCATATATATTTCTCTTCTTTTTATATCAACCCAACTTACAAAAAAAAATTATACTGCATCTTCTTGCATCATTTGCAAAAGGTGCACTTCTATTCTGTTCCTGATGCTCCTAATGATTTTGACAAGGAGGGTGAATCAACAGCGACACAGGAAGTGAAAACGAAAAGAAAAAAAAATGGAATGCTGCTGTATGTCGGTCTGGTAGGAATTTCTGGAGAGATCTCGTTAACAATTTTTTTTTAGTCTTCTGAAAAAGCAAGTCATGATGTTGTGCTGATGATGAAATACGATACGCAATACTACCGAAAAAAAATATATAAAACGGTGAAAGCATCAGGCACCAGGAGCAGCGTCACTTTCCTTCCTGCTGAGAACGCAGTTTTTATTTTGAATGGAGGAGAAAACTAGTCGATATATCCATTGCATTATTGCGTAATGTGTAGGAGGAGGAGGTGGTGGTGGAGGAGGACGACTCTTTCTGTTTATTTATCTATTTTCCCCAGCACTTTTAACGACCTCTGCTGCTGCAGAAAGAGCAGCAGGATGGTAACGGCATGATCATGATGATTTTTTTGGTGATAGTAATGCCGTGAAAGTAGAGAGAAAGAAGAGAAAATGATAATGATCATCAGATTGGATGAAACTGAACTCAATGGTAAATGCAATGAGCAAATATATGTAAAAAGAAAAATAGCTTTTCCGCTTGAAAAGGCTGTTATGAGGATGATGATGATGATGATAACATGATAGGATCTCTCTCTTTTTTTTCTGAGAGGAATACGATATAATTGTTTTGCTTTCTCGATCATCATCATTATCATCATCTCCATTAAAAGTGAGAGCAAAGGAAAAAAATATGTGAAGGACAAGTAAAGTAAACTTGGAAATGGAAGTGAAGGGGAGATGAAAAAGTGCATTGGAGTAAAAGAGAAAGAATAAGTTGGGTTTTATTTTTTTTGGATGCGTGAAAAAATGAACGGATTTTCATTCTGATGACTATCGTTAAAGCTAAAGACCTCATTAAACTGTTTACCCCCCACAATGAGGAGAGATGGAGGAGGCATGGAGGGTTGGATGGAGGAATTGAGAAGAGTGTACTAAACTAAACTAAAACTCTCTTTCAAGTGAGTAGAGAATAATAATAAAATATATTTTACTCGTAATTTCACTCCATTCATTTTAGTTTATAGAAATCCCTTTTTTATGATATTCTTGTTTAATTGGAGGTAAATATTGGAGGGTATTGCCTCCGACTTGTTTTAAAAATATACCACCCACGCATATATTTTTGGTGGTGTATCTATCTGCTTATTGCTTACCCTTTTCGTTTTTCCATGATTCCCTGTCATTCTTTCAGCACATTTCCACATGACAGCAGCAGGAGCAATAATATTTTGATGATGATGATGATCGCTACTGGCTTGTTGTTGTCGTTGTTGTGATGATGTGGAGGGAGGAAGGGTGGTGGTTACAGTTGCATATGTAGCACCGTTACTTGTGGTTGTGCTGCCAGCTCTTGTAGTATTATGACAAGCTAGATTATTGGTGTGAAGTACAACACCGGTTCGACCACCAACACCTCCAATTCCTCCACCACCAACGTCATTATTACCGGCACTGAAACTGCTGCTACTACTATCATCGTCGAAAATGCCTCCACCATCGCCATCGCCTCCAATCCCTCCATCACTTGACAGGTTGCATTCATAGTAATATTTTTCTATATTTTTTCTACTTTTTGTTGTTGGAAGGTTTGGAGGAACATTTACAATAACGGTTGATCCTCCTCCTCCACCTATTGTTCCATAATTTTTCTTTGAAATGTTGCTTTCCACTTTTTTCGTATTTTTTGATAATGAAAATGAGGAAAAAGTTTGCGGTGTTTTGGATGGTGGTAGTGTTGGTGGTGGAGGTGTCCTCTTCTTCATCATGATCATCATGGTGGATACCAACTTGTCATTATTCTGATCACAGTTATTAGTGTTTCCGTTGTTTGTTGTAAACAAGAGCAAATTTTGCTTTGTCATTCCTGTCGTTTGTTTTTTGTTGGATGTGGCAATGGCAATGGAGGAATTTGTTTTTGATAAAAAACAAGCATTACTTTTGTCATCATCATAATAGGAGGTGTTGGTGTAACCACCACTACCACCGCTTTTCCCATTGTTTCGTCGATTACTTGCTCCGCCGTTACTACAGTCAGTAGATTTTTTAACCGTGGTGGTGACACCACTACCACCAACGACGACATTGCTTCCGGTTCCGTTACTGCTGCTGTTGTTGCTGTTATTAGTCAACTTTTTTCGTGTGATTCGTACGTTTTTCAACATTATTCCTATTTTTACCTGGGTTTCCCCTTTTAATTTTTTTAAAATTCCTCCACACAACGGTCTAACGGTCTGTCATTTTCGTTTCCAGAAACCTGGAGGAGGCTGGGAGGTCTTTAACCCTTTCTTCTAAATTTTATTTTTGTAGGTGATATTATTACATGGCGGTTTGTTAAAAGTAAAGACACTCAAGCTATTATTAACAATCGTAAAATGTGCACGTGCCACCACTAAATGTAAATTAATGTGAGTGTGAAAGGTTGGTAAGGTCTTAACCCTTTTAAAATCCTTTTTCTCATTATTTATTCCGTTTGCGTACACAAATTTAAAACTTGTTTTTACTTATTTTTCCCCAAAAAGAAACTTAATTACTTGAAATAAGGCACCTTTACAACCACAAAAAACTTTAATTAACCCAAAAAATATAATTTTTAACGGCTACCACCAACCAGGTCGCCGTTAAAAGAATTGCATCTTTATAAGCACGCACACTTTAAGTACAAGTATTCATTACACTTGATTTTAATGATGATGATGATGACAACGTCGACGGCGACCAACGAGGACTCAAGAAAAAAATATATCTTTTCATATTGCCATTCTTTATTATTATTATTGTAATTATGTTCACCCTTCCCTTCTTATACGAATAGTGCGGGAAAGAGTGTGTTTTATTTCAGATTTTCTTCATGAACTGCATGAAACCCCATAATAATAATCATAGATGCGGATGGAGTCATTAGTTTTCAAGAAGTATTTCAAGTTAGGTGGGTGTAGCGAGCATTTTTACACCACTATTTATTATTATTTATTATTCTACTTTTATTTCCTTCCACAAATTTATTCCTTCTTTCCCCATCTATTAATTTTCATAAGGTGCAATTTCCGGAGAAAATCGACAACATATTTGCTCGCAACAAGGTTTTTGCGTGTGAGACCTCTTATTCTTCAAAAGCTATTTTTTATTTCACCCCTTTCATTTCATCTTGATTATTATTTTAAAACATTTTTAACTAGAGGCAATATATATGTGCATTGTAAACCATATACCACTCAAGTAGCAATAAAAACCTGATTTTTTACATTCTCCACTTGAAAAAGAAGAACAGGTGCATCTAAAAAAAAGTCATTAATTTTTTTTTCTTTTATAATTTCTCTCTCGAATTCTTGCATAAACTTTTGCACAGATTCATAGAACACAAGATATGATGTTTCCATGGCAATAACCAATAATAATAATTGGTTGATTCAACCTAAGTGTGTAAACACGCGTGGAGAATTACGTAAATTGCAAAATTGCAGTTTTCATTTCACTGCATCATCCTCCTTCATCCTTTTAAATCCTTTCTTCAAAATAATTCATCATAATTCGATTTTCTAAATCCGATTGGTTTTTTATGCATGAGCGAATGAATAATGGGTGTACACACAAAACTTCATTTTAACCCTTTCCTTTTAACTTTAACTGACTGCATATCAGAGAGATCCAGAGATTTTTTTTTTCATTTTCTCATGATTTCACGGTTCACCTGCTCCTGTGCCTGCTGTGCTTATGCAATATGCAACTGACAATGATGATCATCATGTTTATTACAACAACGACGTTAATAATATTTTTAATAAAATAACATGCAGTAAATGCAAGGATGGATCGTTTAAAATACTTTGTATTTTTTTTACATTTTACAACAATTTTATTTTTCAATGAGCAAACAACACGGACAGGTGTATTATTGCATGACATCATTATCATCTTATTCTCTATTCTCTTGTTTGTTAAATCTTAAATTAGTAGACAATTTTTTTATGGTAATCTCTGAAAAGAAGGTGGGTCCTCTACAATATATTTTTTTTACTCTCGTAAAACTACATGTAGACATGTATTACGTGCTATATGGATTTCTAAACTTCTAACTTTGTAATAAATGTTCATTGAAATATTATGTTTTTTTATTACTGCATAGAAAATTAGCATGTTATTTTATAACACGACATGCATATTTATTTACATTTTAAATCTCTCTTTGGTATTTAGCTGCTGGGTGGGCTAACTTCAACTTCTCACTACTAACAAGTAACAAGTTTTTGATAAAATAAAAAAGTCGTAAGCTCAAGTTTTTTTTTAAGAATTAAAAAACATATACACTTAATAATTTAATAATTTGTCGTTTTTGTTTCCTGATCAACGGGCATAAAATATATAAAATATTGCATAATTCTTTATGAAAAAATATGAAGAAGGTTTACTGATGTTCAAACCTTAAAGTTAAAGTCAAATGTATTGTTATTATGATTGGATGAGAAGAAAGAAGAGGGTGGTTGGTGGCTTATTGTCATCTCATCTTCTCTTCTTCTTCCTCCTGACCTTTTCCTATTATGCTTATTAGTAAAAAAATAGGGTTGTGATTGAATATAATAAAATATGATGTAATGTTCAATGTATTTGTAATTTGTATGTATATCTATAAGAGTGACTGGTTGAGTGAGTTTATTAAATATTTATTTTAAATCCTTCTGTTCAACTCAACATATTATAATCGCTGAGAAAACAATATTTTATCATTATCCTGCATTCAATGTCAGGCATATTGTGATGTTTATAGAATTAGGATTTTTTACAGCTAAAAATATTTTTGGGATTAATATCAATATTAAAACTTATTGCATCATCGCCTATTCGACTTGGTGATCGGGGAAAGTTCTTGAAAGATTTTATTTCTCTGTGTGACCGCTGAAGCGATAATAATGTTGTTTGGTGTGGAGGAGAGTGGATATGAAGGTGAGGTTTAGAGTTTAGACAAACAATTTTAATCGTTTTAAACTTTTGAAATATTTGTAAAAGAAAATACAATTGTTAAAATGTATCAATGTAGCGGAAGCAATAAAGTAGACTTATTCTTTGGGTATATTTTTCACCTGTTCTACATACAAGACACAGACACACACTTAGATTTTCTTATAATATGTCTATGATGATACTTAATATTTTTACCTATTATTTTTTTATTGCCGTATAAATTATTCCAAAAAAAGAGGAAGGATTACATAGGTGAAGTCACCAGAAAAAAAATTAAAGGTCTTTATGGAACGTACACAATTCACAATGCACAAATGAAGGTCTGTTACGGACTGAGGACACATGAAAATATTTCTCAAAAAGTCCTCATCCCATCATGAAGTCAGGTTTAAATTTAAAATGTTAAAAAGGTTACCATACCACAATGCAACCACGATACGACCAATGATCATTTACGCTCCCTCCCTACGTGTTTCGATATCACCTTCCTTTTTTATACATTTATTGTGTCAAATAAAAATATGATGTGACGGTAAATATTTCTTCTTCTAAGGCGACCAGCAAAAGAGTAGACCACCTCGGTGGCTTCAGAGAAGAAAAAATATGTTTTCCTGTCAGTTACAGAGACTCTGTTTTATTTTCTTGGGCAAAATATATATCTGTTTTGTATAAAAAGAAGGCCGAAGATAGGCCTTTTTTAAACTTGAACTTTCAGAATTAAAAAAAAACTTTGACAATGGATTTTCTTAGAGACAGACCGACAAAAATGTAGCCAGAGGTAAAAAAAAAGATCATTTCAAGGGACACCATAACTCTGAGACTCTGAGATGAGCACTAAATTTTGATTAGATTCATCATCCTCATATTCAACTTTCAACCATGACGGTAATCAATGTCAACAAGACGAAGAATGAAGAAAATAGGGTTTTCCAAGAAAAATCTGATTTCGTCCTTGACTGTTCACTAAACATTCAAACATTTTTTTTCTTATCAGATGCGATAATTTTTACCACCACTGAAGATGTTGATAAGAAAACGTTTGCTACTTTGTAAAATTGCACAACAACAACAATAAACGAATATGATGAACCATTTGTTTTCGTCAACATTTTTGGACAAATAAGAAATAAAAGTGTGTGAAGTTTGAAGGTAGTTGGTAGTCGGTGGTCAATAAGCTTCCATTGTCTTTTCAGAGATTATTATATGCACTTGTTTTCCATTTTGTCGTCAAGTCAAATCAAAGTCATTTCTTTTTGTTTTGGCTCTATAGAAAAAAAGGTAGAGTTTTTGTTATCTTATCAGCCTGAAAATATATTGAAGTATTTGTAAAAGTAAAGCCCATGTGAAAATGTGAACTCTGGACAAAAATATAAAGCTCAAAACCTTTTTGGTGTTGTCGGACCTGAAATGATGATTTATGTGCATTTGTCTCATGAAAGGATATTCTATTGTTTTTGGCATCTTCCCTTTTTCTCATTCTAAAGATTAGAGAAAAATCTATTGTCTTTTCAAAGGAAAATCTATATATTCCTGTAACTCTGATGAACTGATTGTCTTCTTTCATGGTAGGGCTACCATTCATATGAAAACTTGTTGAAAGCTTTTTCATGCCTTTGAAATAAATATTTTGTCAATAAAAACAAATTATAATAAATTATTTACGCCTAACTGTACACAAGAATGAATGAAAATATTATATAACAGGTAGTAATACTACTACTTCTCCATAATAATAAATTCAGTATTAAAAGTAGTTTAAATTATTAACAGAATTCAAATAGCTGAAACTCTTCCAACCGTATTTACTAATAGGAAAAAATTACCATAAAAATATAAGAAGTATATTTTTTCCTAATCTTTTCTTTTAAAAAAACAATAAAATAACAAGCTGTTGTTTTATTTTTTGTTCAGGTTCTTATTACACCATATCAAATTCTGATCTGATTAGCATCTCATTTCAAATTGGTCAACTCAACAACAAAAAGAAAGAAACAACAATCGTCACAACCACAACAGCTTTAAACCGTTTTTATAATATTTTCAATGAAAACTTGATTTCATAATCGTCATCGTCATCATCATCACCAAACATTTTTCCATCTTGTTTTTGTCGTCCATACCATAACATATATTTTTTATCCAATCTCCCATCACATTTCACTCGTCAAAGGATTACTTTCACATCATCACCTCTTTTTTTTTCATAAAAGAAATCACTCAACATTAAGTTCACTACCAGTTTATCAAACAAAATAATAAACTCTACGGAATTTCTATACAAAAAAAACTACTTTTTACTATAACGTCATATACAACAAATTTCCAAGTTTTTTATTAAAAATAAATATATTTTTTGCACCCACGACCGACACCAAACAATAAAAGCACCCTCTTATATTTTTTCTCCACCGATTCCCAAAAATGTCGCCAAGCAAACTTAGGTTACAAGTATTTTGGAAAATAACAAGTGGAAAATGTCAAAAGTTTATTTTTTATTTCGTCGACTTCCAACTTTCTCGAGGAGGAGGGCGCCGAAAAAAGAAAGTGAATGGAAATTGTTTATGTTTTCATGTCATGTAACTTTACAATGAGAATGTATCAAAATAGGCTGGTCGTTTACACGATGCACACATGGCGATAAAAGTAAAGAAAACTATACAACATTTTACACATATTTTTGATAAATATTTTTTTCAGTCAATTGACTTCCAAATTGGTGAAATGGAAAGGAAAGGCGATTTTACACAAAAAAAAACAGTCGACACGAATGTTATTGTATCCGATATTTACTTTCGTGTCATTTGTTATTTATATATTTTTTACAGTATCAATTCCATCGTTTTTTAAAGAAAAAAAATCCGAAATATTTTACATTCTTTCACCATTTTCATCTTGACATTCGATATTTGAGGCACTTACATGCAAGCAAACATGTAGAAAATATTTATAGATAAGTAAATTCAAATGCCAAAAGCACAAGTGGTTGGTCGTTGGTGAACTTGAACCAGAGCAAGTTTTTAAACAGATTTTTTTGATAGTGTCAAAAGCTTACACATACACACACTTTAGGTGGCAAGCACAATATAATAAGCTGTTCTGCAAGTCTGCAACTTCCAACTTGACATTTGACTTTAATTGCATTTCTCAATTCAATAGAAAATGAAGTGAAGATATGATAATAATGACTTGAGTGAAAAAAAATCAAGTTGACAAAATGACAAATGACAAGCACGTGTGAGGTGTGAACTCTTCTGAAAGACAAATAATAATGGAGATGGAGACTCTGGCTTTAATGAGGAGGACAACACACAAGAAGAGAGCACTAATTACTTTGACACTTCTCAGCACATTACCTTTTTTCTGAAGATTTTAAAGCTATTTGGCGACACCTCAACTTTTTTTTATAATCCCTTTTAATCACACATTAAGCAATTCACTATGCACATAAAAAACATTCGCCAAAAAAACTCCCATTTTATTTTTTCATAAAAATCTCAGTTTTTTTCTATAAAAATGCCACTGCACCAGTCCAACTTGAGATTGCATTGTTAAAACCTACGTTGGTATGGACATTGCAGACCAACAAGGGTTGGATGTTGAATCTCTATGAGTTTTATGATGAGAGATGAGATGATGATGATGTTGAGCGATCAAGTGCTCTACACAAACTGATTGCGTTTTCCTTCCAGTCCTGCTGCCTACCCAACACTTTCATTCGCTTCAACTCTTCTTCTATTTCTCTGAGCTGAGCAGTTGCAGGATTTTGAAGAATGAGAAGAGCAACCTGCTCCACACACAGAAACGATTATTATGAATGAAGCCACCACTAAAAAACCCATCTATCTCTGCGTATCTGCTTTGAAGAGAACGTGTATTGTGCATTACCAAAAACATTTTTTATCATCATCTCGTCAGTCAGAAGCTTTTTGAGGAGGAGAGATGTGTACTGAACCAACGGCTCATTTTACGCATTTTTTCCTGCGTTTTAACCCTTTATCTCTTGTGGAAAGGATTTATCATGGTATATACCTTTCTGTTTTGTTAATCCTTTGGGTTGCAATAACGACGGATTACTTTTGGTTGCAAATTGAAATATAATTTTTATACAAAATTTTCAAAAATAGACAAGGTCAAGTTCAAAATCCCAAGTTTAATTGCTGGCGTAAAAATCAAGTCTCTTTGAAAAAAAGACACACTTTTTTATTCTGTAACGATCAATCTTCATAAAATGTTATTTTCTCTGAAACTTTATAAAAAATCATATTTTTGCCGACATTGTCTATGTCTTCTTCTCTGTCTTGTCATGAAAGAGTTTGAAAAAGAGTGACAGTCTATATAAGAAAAAAGTATAGGTATAGGTATTTCTATTCATAAAATATTTCAGGTGTCAAAAGAAGAAAAAAAGAATTTATCTTCATTATTATCCTGTATTTACTTTTATATGCAATTTATCCACATATTT
>JAQFYG010004446.1:0-11016 GCA_034694325.1 Entomobrya corticalis | reverse complement strand
TTTATTTTTTATGATAAAGAATGATACTGATATATACAGAATGCCGGAAGTTGAGCTGGATTGCGTCATTGAACTTGCTCATCGATCAATGCCAGTAAAATCTTAAATACAACCATATCTTGTTGTGAATTGAATTTTCGCAGAAATAAGTTTATTTTATTCAGAATATAAGATTACAATGATTGACTATATGAGTGACCATAATATGATTAAATCCAGCAGCACAATTCATTTGAATACTAATTAGCCAGTGAAGTCAGTATAATAATATCTTCAAATTTTATGATTGGTATGAATCCAGCTCAACAATATGGTTTCTGGTTAGCTAAAATATGTATTAACTAGGAAGAAAAAAGTCATCCGGTTGTTTTAAAGTATTTATTTTTAAAATCAAAGACGATTTGCTAAATAAGTTTTGAAATACTGTTTTTGTATTTTGGTTTCACAGTAAAAAATGCGGTAAGGTCTAAAACTTACAAATCAAATCAAATTACAAAAATGTTATTATCAAACTGTGTATAAACCTTTTGAAGAAGAGCAACAGGTTTGCGATATTTTCAAAATTTTATTATTGGTTAACTTCCAAGATTAAAGTAATATTTATTAAGCTATTGATAAACGATATATCAATTTTGTATATCAACAACTATGATTTATGAATCAATATAATACAGTAGGTACATGCAAACTGCTTTAAACAAATTGCTAATCCTCCATTGACTTTTGTGACATGAGATCAATAAAGTATTCAACCAACTTCGCAAACGTTTCTCGTCTCTCCGCAACACCATTCCAACATTTTTGTATTACATTGAAACTAGAAACAAAAAAATCACAATCATCTTTAGTTGAAACAACAGTGTTGATTACAACCGCAATAGTGACTAATATATACTTAAATTGTTGAAAATAATATTATTTTTGGTTACATGTCATTTGTGGCATAAACTGGAACGCTCATACGCATTCCATTTTCAAGATCATCAATAAAACCGGATGTCCATGTCACGTCAGGATATGGAGTATTTCCTGCAAATAATAACTTTATTTACTTTTTACCTAATTATTAAGTACAGACATATAAAATGGTAGGCTTTTTACCCAAACTGAATATTTCCCATAATGTAACGCCATAACTCCAAACATCCGACTGCTTCGAAAACTCCAAATTCCTCAAAACCTCTGGAGACATCCATTGCCAAGGCATTTTATTTTGTTGCTCGTTTCTTACGCAAACTTTATACATTTTCAGTTTTCTAGACAATCCAAAACCACTAATTTTACAAGTGAGATTGCCACCCAACAAGACATGATTTGCACACAAATCTCCATGAATTGCGTTCTGATTCCCAATATGTTTCATGCCTGCTGCAATTTCACAAGCAAATCTAACCAAATCTTGACCACTCCATTCATCATCTGCATTATCACTTTTCAGACTTTTTAAATAATTTAATAGCGAACCCCCCTCACAAAATTCAGTGACCATCCATAAAACACCTTTATCAATTTCTTTGCTATAGCAACCCAACAAGTTGACAATGTTGCTATGGTTACCAACATAACAGAGAAATTTTACTTCGCTCAGCATTCCCTTAAATGTTTCTTTTGGACAATTTTTACTCGCGATTTTAAGAGCAACATTATGTTGTCTTCTTTTAAGCTTTACTTGAAACACACTTGAATAACGACCTTCAGCAATTAATTCTTTTGTACTTAAATTTAATCTATATTTTTCTATTTCGAATTGTTTTTGATGAACTAATCCATCAAAAATGTTTCCATGGTACCGTTTTCCACTTTCAGAAATCCTTGAGGCTTTAACCAAAGTGTCCATTCGCCCTTTTTTAAATTCTTTGACTTCTTTTGCAGTTAGGTATTTATTACGTTTTTTAAATACAATTATTAGAATAATTGTTAACAAAACACCACAAAAAAGTACTGCCAAAATTGGATAAAACACATAACCCGAAAATCCAAAAATTTGAGAAGATTTTGCTTCGTTTTGGTTACTTTTACTTCCGTTACCTACCGATGTTGTTGCAGTTTCTAGTTTTGGTGTTTTCGTAGTTTTAGATCGCATCTGTTCAATAAGATTTGGTGTCCACGTATCTTTATTTATATGTTTTTGTATAATATCTTGAAATACAGATTTGACGGTTAGGTCATTATAATCTTTTATTTCCCAGAAACTGGGATCCGGCTCCTTAAGACTTTCAGAGGCAAAGGCAGGCATAAGGAAATAATGAATATTGTAAACACTGGCAAATTTTTGTACATCTCTAAGGAACATCAGTAGATTTACAGTTTTCTCGTTCAGAGTTGCTCCATTGTAAACTGGCTTGAGACGAAAGTAAATATCCTTTATATTTGGAAAGTGAGGACGAAATAACTTGCTAAAGTACAAATGGGAATCCAAATAATCTTGCATTTCATTTTCGTTCTTGTTTGTCGCAGAAATTGACACGGTTTCACAGATCAAGAAACTGGCTTTATTTAATTTCAAAATATCACTGCTATTCTTGGTGATCACAATGTTGTTTGCTAAACTTATACAATTTGGGTGCAGAATACCCAACTGATGATCAATATTGCTACTGTTTCCTGGAATTACCGCCTCATTAAAAGAGTCTACGAAGTAAATATATAATCCTAAGTGGTCCCCAGTTTCATTCAAACGATTCCTAATTTCCATACTTGGAAACGCTACTTGCAAGAATAATATATTTCCTTTAATTTTATTCAAGTTTAAGTTACTTGCAAAATATTTGCTACACATTACATCAACCAACATGTCAAGTTGATTTTGCTCATCATCTAAAATTATCTCGATATTCAAAAACTTTTGTAATGTCAGTAGTAAAAGCATTTCAATTTCCTCTTTATCTAAAATTCTTTGACTCGAACGCATCTTTAAATTCAGCGTTGCACCCGAAAATTGGTCAAATATGAGATTTTCCAAGTCCGATGTATTCACTGTCTTATGAATACATGGATAGGCTCCATCAACCCAACGTCCAAATACCATAGACTGGTTATATCTCCTACGAACAAATATAGGGCTTCTATTCATCACCTCCTTCAAGCCAATATTTGTGATTGACAGCCTGTCCCAAGCCAGAGGATTACCAAAATCTAATATTTTGTGATTATGTATCTCCACAACAACAGGAAAGTCATGTATTTTTGACCAAGTTAGAATAACATCGTAAAACTGACTAATTATTTCTCTTAACCTATTACAGTAAATACTTGGAACTTGTTCATTTAATTTTAACTGACTTTCATAATCACATTCTCGTTTCACATGTAAATATATTGGTCTTATCGGATAATCAATTTTTGCTATTTGACGTGCAAACTTCAAAGCATTTAAAGTCTTTAATAAGTCTTCATAAAACTGATCTTTGTCATTAACATCATCAATTATTGGAGGAATTGTCACTTCCCTGACTATAGCACTTCTAGCAGATTTATCAGGCTTGTTACATTCCAACAGTTGTGGTATTTGCAAACCAAAACAAATTCCATTACTTGAACTTCTGGTAAAATCATATCTTTTTGCTGTGGCATTACAAAAAGATTTGAGAAAATTTTGGGTTTTTACTGGTACAAGTTCTGGCTCAAATTTTTTATATGTGTCGATCCATCTAAGAAAATAGTTTTCACGAAAATTAAACAAAAAATTAAAAGTTATTTGGTCGAATTTAGCACAAAGATCTTTTTGTTCATCGGTTTGATTTCCATGTGCATCAGAAGATTGTTTCTCTTGATTAGAATGTCGCTTAGAACTAAGTTTTGTACAATTGATGGCTTGATGTTTGTTACTTGTTCCTTTCTTTTGAATGGAAAATTCCGCTGCCATAAATAAACATATTTTTGTAATTGTTTTCATAGATCATTATCCACTTAAATAAATCTTTGCAATAATTTTATTTTAAAGATGAATATATCTACTTACATTGCTTAATCATAACCTTTTCGAATCCACCTTGTACTGCATCCAGCAAAAGAGTACTAGCCGATGTGTCTAAATTCGATGACATTCCCGCAGGCAAATTCAGAAAATATGGAATAATACCATCATTTCTATTAGTCCAATCTGAATCTTTAAAATATACATAATCGCTTCCTAGAATAATGTTTTCGTCGTTTTTCCTTGCCCATTCTGCAACATGTCTTGCTAATATATTCTGAAATTTCTTAAGAGCCATTGAATTCACACTATTGACTTGTTTTAAAATTTCGTCTTTTTGTTCGTAGCTATTGCAATTTGACCAAATATCTTCGTATCCATCCATTTTACAAATCTGCCAAAAACTTAGATCCCAAATTTCTGATAAGCTAATACGAAAGAATATTTGTTTATCGTCAGAAATAAACTGTTTCACTGAATCGGCAATATTGTCCATATTTTCTTGAAACATTCCAAAAGAGTGGATATAAGCTATGTCGTCAAGGTTAAATGGGATATTTATTATAATGTAGTTAGCATCCTGTGTGTTTTTTATGTGAATTGGACAATTAATATGTTGATAGTCGATTACATATCCTGTCTTCATAATATTTTCCAATTGGGATAAATTTTGCTTTGATAGCAAACTTTTGTAGTTTTTAATATTTTCCAAGTTTTTGTTTTGTTGTCCAGGATATTTTGAACAATCTTTCTCCGTGTTTAGATCTTTCAGTGATAAACCAGCAAGAATTGAAATGCAATTTTTCAGAAGTTGAGTTAATGCAATTTTGTTTATTTTGTTCCATTCCAAAAAGCTGTACGATAATTTGCAATATTTATGTCTTTTGAAATATGATCTTATAGTGAAATATGAAAAGTGAGTAAATACTACAATTAGTGAAATTACCCTAAAGATAGTAACAGTTTGACTTGCAGCGCGGGTGATGCTGCATCTATGTCCTTAAAAAGTTTGCCCACTTGAATAATACCTTTGTGAAGATCATTTTCTGTATCTACATTGAAATTATACAATAGTTACGTATAAATACTGTGAAAAATTCAAATTTTGTCTGTCATAGTCATTCTGCTTACCTGCTTCAAAGTAAAACAAAAAGGTTTGGTTTTTAGAATTGGCCGACTGAATGAGTTGGATAGTAGTTTTCTTGAAGAAAGGATCATTTAGATTTTCCGCTTTTATAATCTGACTAATATCAAGTATCAAATTATCTGGTGAATAGTCAATACGTAATGTGCTACTCAAGTAACCAAATATAGATACAGCACATATCAGAAACAAGGTTAATTTGTTCATTTTGGAAACTAAGTTACATAGCTTTATAATTACAATAAGTTTGAATTTTTATCCACTTCTTAACTTCAATATTAAATACATCGGCACTTTTAACTCGAAAAAATTTCTTCCTTCTATGCAATGATTTCATTAAGTATTTAATTATTTGTTCCTGTTTGGAAAAAATAATACGCTGTAAAAACGTCGATTACATGGTAAATGCATTTTTATGTATGTCATCAGTCATATCATCGAGCAGGAAACAACATCCTGTCAAGAATATTAACTTACACACTACTCACAGTTTTGTATGACCATAGGTCTTTATTGCGGTTATATCAAAGAAATCGATTAAAAATTTAATGGTACATACATATTATTAGGGTTTAGTAATGGTTTTCACATAGCCATTTATTTTCTAAAATATGTAAATTTCATTAGTCATTACTGTCAATGCCGGAGTTTTTATTTGGTGCTTACTTGTTATATCAATCGTATAAAAATACATAACGTTTTCCAGTTAATTTTTTAAATTTTATCATCCAGAAACAAAATTTTGACTTTGACATGCTTGTAGATATAAGTGCTTAACCATCAAGTACATGGCAGGTACATGATATTTTACATTATCTGTATCTTTTCAAAGTAAACTCCGTTCATTTAACACCTATATTTTGAAGAAAAAATTTCTCTATAAAACTATACATGGTGATGAGAGCATTTAATATAACAAAAGTTTGTTGGCATCAAAACGCTAAAATATTACATTTCAATTACTTAAAACAACTTAGCCTAGACCGGAAATTTAGCAATAAAATATTCGGGTTTCAAAAAATAGAAGTACTTCGATAAATACTTGTCTGTGCAAGTTAATATTTAATGCGACTTTATAGTTGGTAGTATAGTTAAGAGGGTACTTCACTAATTGTAAAAGCATGTACTGAATTGCCAAAAATTCAAATAAAATATGACAATTGTATTCAAACATTTGAAAACTTTAAAAGTATGACCAAAAATTTGTAAACTGACTTGTATTATGATTAATATAGACTGATGTTAGCTTTGCATGATTAGTTTAAATCATGCATCCTAATCGTCTCCACTTTTATATAATCCACATTCTTTACAATTTCATTAACACAACCCATCCCATTCCAAATCCCACCTACAATTTTCTGGCAAAAATTACAAATTACCCCAAAGTAACACTTCCTTAACATGTAACTCAAGAACCATTTACATTTATTTTTAACGAATCCCCATTTACAACAAGCTTCAATAATAAAAACGACAAAACAAACAAATAAAAATAGTCCCCACACCACCAAAACAGCTAAAATTCTTGTGAACTCAATAGCATCCGCAGTTTTCTCCTCAAAACTAATGTAAGTAGATCTTTCCTGATTGAACGTAGAATACTTACCCATCTCATCCCACCAGCTCATCAAACCCGTTTCATGAATTCTCCGAATAGTTTGAAGCATCCAATATCGATTCACAGTATCCATAACAAAATACCAAGGATTCATAAGTACCGGCTCTTTAAAATGATAGCACTTACAACCTAAAGGCTTACACAATAAATTGTACCTTGGATGATGCCAGTAGGCCCAGTTTGTTGTACTTTGAAATGCATATTTATGTTTAATACGTTCATAAATTGAATTCACAATATCCCATCTACAAATATGCGTACTATTGCTATTATAGCTTCCACAATATTCGCCAGATAATAATCTAAACCCATTTTTAACCAATTCATGCTTGGTCTCAAACGGTTTGTATTTATCTTTAACCGCAACCAACCCAGTTATTTCACTTTCATAAAAACTTAACAAGCACAATAATCCTACAACAATTAAAAGATTTAACTTAACTTTCCATTTAAACACACTTTTAACAGCCGAATCAAATATTAATACAAAATATATTAGAATATTTTTGAACATATTTTTTCCCAGAATAAAAGCCATTAGAATTGAACACGTTAGCCAGCAAAACACTAGAAACATCCAGGTTTCAAATTCAAATGGTGTAATCCAAACATAATAATCTATATAATTTGAATTTGCGTCTTGGTAAATTCTCTTTTTGTCATGTAAGCAATAGTACCAATAATATCCGGCAAAATATTGTAAAAATGTACCACCAACCAACTTTTCTTCAGTAACTTTTTGAGCATCAGTTTGGATATAATTTTCGTACCAGAAAACATTTGAAAAAACTACATTATGAACTCTACTTAATTCTATTCCCAACATTTGCTTTGCAAAACAATAATTTACGTTAGGTAACAGTTTATATGATCTACTTGCATAAATTCTATCACATAGAAAATTTTTGGTCAACGTTTCTTTAAACGTGCGTGGAGGTGTATATTGAATATTGGCTCTAATTTTTGTATTATTTCCATACCAAAAATACTTTTTATGTAAACCTCTAATTTCATAGTTTAGTTCAAAAAGTCGGTCAAATTGAAAAGAAATTAGAAATACTTCTGGTCCGCAATATTCATTGCACAAAAGATAATATGAATGAACTCTGTTAATTCGAGATGAGTAAATAATTTTAATTGCGGAAGCAGTTTTTAGAAAATTGATCTTCTCTGGATTATATTGAAAGAATATTTCATCTGAGCTGGCGTTATAGTCTTTTACTTCAATTTCATTATAAAATGTTTCATTGTTTTCTGTGAAGCAGTTTTTTTGAACATCAACTAGAATTATTAACGTTTCTGGAACAAATAGTAACCTTTTGGTGGTTTGATATGTTTCGTCAGAATAAAGTATTTCGGTTTTGCAAAACGTGAAGGGCGCAATAACTATATTTATTTGTTGTTGTTTAAAACGATTGAAGCTGAAGTCGATAGGGTTAGAATAGATTTGGGAAAAAATTAGTTGTCTTGCACTTGATGGATCGTTGTTTTGGTGATAAAGCTGTGAGTAAAGGTCAACTCCATGGAAATATAGAATAATGTTATCGGGACTGGAAAAAAGATTATTCCATGATATGCCTTGGCCCAGATTCAAACTTAGGTTGAATTTTGCAATAAATGATAAAAATATGTATATACAAGGAAGCATTTTGTTAAGGTTATAAGCCATTTTAGTTTTCAGAAAAATTACACAAGTTTAAATACCAAATTTCCTTGTGTTTGCCTTTTGTTTCGTCAGAGTAAAAAGTATTCTGGCTTGTGACTGACTTAAAACTTTCCGTCTACCATAATTACTCACAAGGTAGAAGCATTAGTGTGATTACAGAAAATATCAACTAATAACAATTATTTTGTCGCTTAAAATATTGATTTAAACACGCGCTAATAAATAGAATTGTCGTCATAATTTTTTTACGGTGAAATTGTTTTCGTCAAATAAATTATGCATAAGCTTTCAAACATTTGAGTGAGTTTAAAACAAAGGCTTCAACAGTACTCGCAGAATTAGCTAAAATTGGTTGTACAAGTGTTTTAACTTGATTTTTGTACCTGGTTTTTAAAGTGATAACTTTAGTCAAATCGGCAATGTGCAATATCAAGCAATCTTAAAGTTATCGCTTCTGGGTTGAAATGAGACAAAATGCATATATCATTGGAAAATCAACTACGACAAAGCTAAAAATATTTTTGAGAATAGTTAGCAGGTTAAAAAATTTAGGACTGTTTGAAATATATACTTTTTGTAAGGAAAAAAATGATATAACAAAAAATTATGTTAAAACTAATTTTATGTAATGATAAGCAAAATTATTAATTGCATGTTATTACCCAAACGAAAACAATAAGCATATTTTGCTAGTCAAATTCTGAAGATATCAGGCTTTGTTATATTATATGTCCACTATTGTCCACTGATAGCTGAAGTATTTTATGAATTTACACAGCCAAGTGACGTGAATTCATAAAATCCATGAAAACACCCATTCAAGTCTTTCTGCAGTATATTTACTGGAGACCGAAACATCATAACAATTATATAGAATATTTTTGCTCTTAGGAAGTATTGGTGGCCCTTAAAAGGGCCGTTGGTTTATAACGGTATATTGTACACGTGTGAGATCAAGAAGCTGACATATCAGTAGTTGACACACTGAATAATTCTTGTCGGCTAAAAATGTTGTAAATGTTTACTTGGAGGAGGTGTACTTGGTCACAGCCTTGGTTCCTTCGGAAACGGCGTGCTTGGCCAATTCTCCGGGAAGGAGGAGACGCACAGCAGTCTGGATCTCCCTGGAGGTGATGGTGGTCCTCTTGTTGTAATGGGCCAAACGAGATGCTTCAGCAGCGATACGCTCGAAGATGTCGTTGACGAAAGAGTTCATGATGGACATGGCCTTGGAGGAGACTCCAGTGTCGGGATGGACCTGCTTCAACACCTTGTAGATGTAAATGGCGTAGGATTCCTTCCTCTTGTGCCTACGCTTCTTCCCGTCTCCCTTGGAGATGTTCTTTGCGGCTTTTCCAGCCTTCTTGGCTGCCTTTCCACTGGCCTTTGGGGGCATCGCGAGAATTTACTAAAAGTAAGAAGAGATCGGTTCAAATGAGATCGGTAAGGTGAGTGTTCAGCTCAGAGATCAAAATGAGAATGAAGCTCATCGTGTGCTTATGAGCACTATTTATGTACGAAGCATGAGTACAAAACTGAGTTGAAAGCTCAACTCGTTGCCGCAGGGTAAGCTGCAGATTGAGTTGAGTTCTCAGTTTTGTCCGTTGCAGCATTTTCTGAGTACAATGGTAAATATGTAAATGACGCAATGGAAATGTTTGGTATGTTGAGTTTCTCTTTTTTGTCCGTTAAAACATTTTCTGATTGGAGAAATATACCGCGTAGTAAATACTCCATAATGTTAAAATTGTTGATAATCATGTAGGCGTGACCTATTTTACCACTTTTTCATGGCCTGAATTTCGTCTAAAATATTAATACTGGCGGTCTTCAGTCAATTTGCTAAAAATACACTTATGTCTATAAATCAAATCTTCACAATGCAGTAGCTCGAACTTGCTCGAATTGCTAATTATATTAGTTGATTGGTTTAAAATGAAACACAAATTTTGCTATGTAAAGATGATCTCACAGGTTTTTGGCTTTTTCTTTTTTGCGAGTTCCGTTTTATAACGCTTATCATCATTCTTCATATAGGCTTTTTATTGAATAACTTTTGATTGATAGAAAGAACGAAAAGTTAGCACCTCAATTTCATGGATGTCTTATGTCTTTTGAATACAACTATAACAGCTATAATATCGCAATGCATTTCACGATTTAAAAGTGAATACACTAGATCAAATTGCTACAATTCAACAATACAAGATAAATCATTTATAGGACATTTTATTAGTATTTTGAGCAGTGCAAGTTTTATGTAATGCGAATGCAATTTATACAAGTTTTATTGCCCAGAGCCACATGCCATGATTTTGCGCTGGTATTGTCTTTTGTAGGAATACGTAGATATGATCATTTAGCAGACAAGCATCATGCATTAATCGAGTTTTCATTCTCAGTATCCATTCTAATAATAATGCTAGTTTTTGTTTCGAATTTAGTATTTGCTCTTCGAAAAATGTGGTGGCCCTTAAAAGGGCCGTTGGTTTTAAAATATCAGATTCAGTATAAATTTAAGCACGTTCTCCACGGATACGTCTGGCCAGTTGGATGTCCTTTGGCATGATGGTGACACGCTTGGCGTGGATGGCGCACAAGTTGGTGTCTTCAAAAAGTCCGACCAAGTAAGCCTCGGAGGCTTCCTGGAGGGCCATGACGGCGGAGCT